>PVJA010002963.1:78450-100335 GCA_004027025.1 Myocastor coypus | reverse complement strand
CTCGCCTCGCCTTGCGCCTCGCCTCGCCTCGCCTCGCCTCTCCTCCTCCCCTCCCCTCCCCTCCTCTTCTTTCTTAAAAGCCATTTATTTATTTATTTATTATAATTAATTAATTTATTTATTTGGTACAGGGTCTCACTGTACCACTGGGACTTGTAGCGAACATCCTATCTCAGCCTCCCCAGTGCTGGCATTACAGAAGCGCACCACCACACCCAGTTTGGGTGGACCATGTAGCATGACCAGAGTTGTGGGGCCAACAAGGTATGCAGTACCAGGGACTGAATCTGGGTCCTTGCAGTTGTGAGGCTGCTGCTTAGACCACTGAGCTATCTCCCCAGTGCTTCCATTATTTTCAAAATAATTTTACCAAATTTTCTGTTAATATAACTTTACACAGAATCATCATAGATGGTAGAAATACAAATCTTGTTTCACACTCCAGAAACTTGAAGGCCTCTACTCTGACCAACTGTTCCTGGTCTGCATGAGTCTAGGTAGCTCCATTTGCAGTATCAGCAGTTTGAAACCTATGTGGAACATTTATTTATTTACTTAGCCAAATCAGTTCTTCTGTCTTTGTCTTTTATTTAATTGAAGAATTTATTTCATTAAGCCAACGTTTTACCATATCATAACATTTTATATAATCTTTTACTTAATGTGGTAAAAACCTCATTTTTACTCATACTTTAAAATACAGGGCTTATCTAAAGATAACATTTTGAATCAAAAATACAGTTTTGAGCACTTGAAAGCAATATTACATTCTTATTATTACTTAATTTTAATGAGAAGGAAATAGCAACGAGACAGTTTCACAACAGGTTAGTAGGACAGTTGTAATAACTAATCCATTGCATATTCTTGTCTTCGTAGCAGTTGTTCAGAGTACACGATGCAGACACGATATTTTGTCTAAAGACTGAGTACAAATCTTTCTTCTCATTGAACTAAGAGAAGGTAGCTGTACATCTATCCTAACTATTTTGTATACACAGATCCTTTTGGCTAGGATCCAGTGTTGCTTGTCTTTTTGAGACAGGATTTCAGTAGGAAATTTGGGCTGTCCTTGAACTCATGTTGTGGCCTTGGCTGGTCCTGAGTGCACAGTGATCCTCCTGCCTCTGCCTCCCGAGTGTTGGAATTACAGGCGTGTGCCGCCATGCTCCTTGTCTTTCATTATAAAGAAAGCGGAACAAAAATGCACAGTTTATCTACCTGGCATCTGTTTTCCTGATAATATTAAACATAAAAATATGTTCTTATTCAATTGTATGCCAAACTATTAGAAGTAAGCTAAGGCGGTTTTATTAAAGATACGATCACTAACTACAACCAGGAGAGAAGAGCCCGCTGCTTAGGGGCTTTGCTATGAACAGCAGAACAACATCAGCCAGACCTGCGTCTCAGCTGAGCAGGCCCAGCAGGCCAGCGACTGCAGAGGGACAAACAGACAGCCGGCTGTGAGTCAACATCGGGGTTTATCTGCCTCCTTTCTCAAACCCAAACCTTTTGCTTGCTACTTCCTCTTGTTAGCTTCAAAATAATTCCCTCTACTTCCTCATCTTTAATTTCTTCCTCTTCCTACTCTCCCCTGATTCCTGTTTTCTATAAGTCTTCAGAGGAAAAAAAAAAAATACAGCGTAAGCCAAGTTGATCCAATGAACTCTTTGGATTTATTGCTAAATCTAAAGTGCCTTAGTTTGGGCTGGGAGATAGCTCCATGGCACAAGTACCTGCCTGGCAAATGCAAGGTAGTGAGTTTGAAACCCAATCCCTCAAAAAAAAAAAAGAAGCCTACTCATGGAGCTGGCGAGATAGCTCACTGGACTACAGTGCCTGCCCACGTGAGTGCAGGGACCCAAGGTCCATCCCAGGGCAGGTAGAGCCAGCCAGAGTCCAGGTGCACATGCCTATAATCCCAGTGCCAGGGAGGCCAAAAGAGAAGGACCACCATGAGTCCAAGCTGCGTAGGGAGACCCTGTAACAACAAAATACATTTTAAAAAGAAAGAAAAAGAAGATGCCTACCTTATTTGGTCGCTGTCCACCATGTTCTTACTGAAACTCCCCTTACTGCTGTTGCAGATGTAATCCTCAGGGTACCTAGGTGTCCCCATTGCCTTCTTCCGCCCCTGCTCACAGCTGTATTCTGAATGCTCATGCCCATCTGCTACAGAAGCACAGACCTTTCTCATCCTTTCCAACCAAGCTCCATGACTGTCCCAGCAATCTGACCCAAACCTATTGAATCCATCCCACAGACAGTGGGCAACTCTCAAACTTAAACTCCTTGCTCCCTTTTGAGCTGCAGCTGTATTTATGCAACCTCAAAGTGACTATGAGCACTGGTCCCGTTATCAGCTTCAAGAAGAAGCTGAATTAAAGATCACTTCCTCCCCTGCACTCCCTTCCTTTCAGGCTCCTCTAGGCACACGCATGGTGCCACCGTCTACTCAGATAGCACGTCTGAACATTGGAAGGTAGGGTTAGCATCGGTCCCTGGCTGGGCAGCCAGTACTAGGTGCTCCACACATCTCAACTGCTTTTCTGAAAGCAGAGGCAGGAATACGGAGCTTTCCTGCTCGTCACTCTTCCGCGGCTGCTTGTCAGGATAGATCCCAAAGCTCTTGCTCCAGCCAGAGCCATGGGGCTCATCTTACTCCTCCTCACTCTTGCCTCAAGCTGCTTTTGCAAAAGCGACCTGGATTCCGGTTTTCCAACCCTGCTGCTTGTCATTCTCAAAACTGATGAGCGCTTAGATTTCGTATTTCTTCAAAGGCTTTTTCTTTAAGAACTCTGCTCTTAGGACTTCATCAAAATCTTTGTATTTCTCAACAACGCTTCTGTAAATGAGTAGGGAAAGGGGGAAGAGGGGTGATGGGAGGGTGGGGAATGGGAAAGAAAAGATAATCAAGTTACATCATGTACAGGTACAAACTCCCCAGAAGGAATATGATTATGTACACCTCAAGATTTACCAATAAGCTTAATCAAAAAGAAGACTTGGCTCACGTATTGTATTCTATTTATTTATTTATTTATTTATTTATTTATTTTGTATTTTTGAGACAGGGTCTCGCTATGCAGTTGAGGCTGGCCTTGAGCTCACTTTTGTAGCCCACGCTGGTCTCGAACTCACACTGATCCTCCTGCCTCAGCCTCCCGAGTGCTGGGATTACAGGCGTGCGCCACCACACCCGGCTCACGTATTGTATTCTTCAGGCAATCCTCTAGCTTCTGTGCGAACCTCTCCAAACACACCACGAAGTTCCAGTGGCTCGCCTTCCCATCCAGCTCACTGGCCCACGAGCATGATAAAAACTAGGACTATTTTTCGTCTTCGCAGCACACCGGCTAGCACGGCCCCCAATGACTGATGGATTGCTGAAGGAACGAATGCCCCTGCGTCTAGAACTTCAGGCGGATGCAGGCTTAATTCCCCCTTCAAACGCAAAGGTAAAACGTCAGCACCACTAGGGGGCGCAGAACTCAAACAGAATTTTCCAGTACAGTCACTAAGTGGAAAGGTTCTCCCCTATCGACTTACTCGGTTTCTGAACAAATGGATCTCAAAAAGATTGAGAAACTGTACTCCAATTTCTTACTGAAAAAGCGTTTCATTGTTTTGCTAAAAGATAGGCCCACAAAAATAACAGAAACAATAAATCCAGGTACAAACAAAGAGCATACACAAGGTTTATTAATAAATCTGAAGACAGTGTAAGGGGAAGAGATCAGAATTTAACCACAGCCACAACTAGTTACTACTGTAGGATCTGTAGGATCTGTTGCTGTTTGCATGCTTCAGTAAAAACTCTTAGTTTTGCAGGAAAAGTGAAGAAGAATGAAGCTATTTATGTATTGAAAACCCAAATCCTTCCTTAAAACCATCCAAAGAAACCTTTCCATATATATATATACATATATATATATATATATATATACATATATATATATGTATATGTATATATATGTATGTGTATATATATACATATATATATACATATATATATATATATATATATATATATATATAAACGAGATTGTGAGCAAGCAGGTGTGACGGTGCACGATTCTGTCACACCCTAGCGAGGCTGAGACAGGAGCTGTGTATGAGTTTGAAACCAGCCTGGGCTACACACTGGGTTTAGGAGGAGCCTTAGCCACTACGCTGTCTCAAAAAGATTATGAGCACCTAAAAACTGTGCAAGTCGTTTTATTTCGAAAGTTCAGGTCAGATTACATGAAATTAGTTAAAAACCTGTTGTTCTCCATTTTTATCCCTTTTCTTTTTCCTTTGCATTAAGTGTTTTTAAGATTGCATACCCAAGCTCTACGATGTACTCGTTTTAGAAAATTCTGAGTATCTTCATCTCAGAGTTTCTTCCTCTCTACATTGAGTTTAATTGTAATCCATGTTTAGGAAGCTGTTACCAGAGGCAAGTGAAATAACAGTGTAAAGAGTAATGCCTAGCACTTAAGGAACACATACTAAATATTACAATGATTTTGCTTTGACAATGGCGGTCAGCATATTTTGGTAATTATTAGTCAACTTTCAGTAGCAGCTGGAATGACAATGGTGAGAACTTTTAAAACCCCATTTATTTATTTATTTATTTATTTATTTATTATTTATTTTTTGTTTTGTTTTTGAGACAGGGTCTCACTATGTGGCTCAGGCTAGCTTTGAGCTCACTTTGTAGGCAGGTTGGTCTCAGACTCCCAGTGATCCTCCTGCCTCAGCTTCCCATGTGTGCCACTGTACCCAACCTAAATTCTTTTTTGGGAGCGGTACTGGAGAACAAACTCAGGACCTTATGGTTGCCAGGTAGTTCCTTATGCCTCTGAGCTATCACCCCAGCCCTAAGTCTTTCTTTTTCTAAATGCTATTTCTTAGCTACCAGCCTCTTCTATCCACATGCATGAGAGCCGGGCCTTCCTGTGTCCCTAGGGCAAAGGGTGTGCCTGGGCCCTACTGCATGCATATATGTTGGGTTCTTTGTCAGAGACATGCAGCTGTCCAGAGGCCTAGGAACATCCCTGGTACTGACCTGGCTTCTTTGCTCTCAGATCATCCCAGAAACCTCATATTTGTGTCCCATCTCTTGGAAATAAGAGTGCTTGATGCACACGGAGCAGTACAGAGAGATAGCAGGCCAGTGGGTTAAAAACGGCAAAAGGAGGCAACTGTGTTTTCTTTTATCTATTTATTTATTTACATTATGGCCCGCTCAGCCTGCCCAGGGGAGGGGCTTCCGCAGCATGTGGTGCTGAGGATCGAACCACAGTCCCTGCACTTGCCTAAGCTTTTCTGGCACTTTACACTGCTGAACCATCTTGCGGGCCCCAGAGGCAACATGCTTTCTGAGGCAACGGTGGAACCACACACAGTGTACCTACACAACAGAAGGCAGCTTTTGTGCTTCTCGGCTTGGTTGTGGCTTGATAAGGCTGCCCCAGAAGGGAAGAAGAAAAGCAGCTGGGCATAATGGAGATTCCACCTAGGCCCTGGGAGACCTCGCTCTGCTCCCCAGGCCTGCACCCCTCGGCTGAATGCTGTGCAGATCTTTCTTTCCTTTTTGTGCTCTGCAGCTTAAGGCTTCTAATTACCATCAGCGCTCTGAGCAGGCCTGTTGTAACGTTCTGTGTTGGTGCCAATAGAAAGGACGAGAAGACCCGATGACTTTAGCTCAGAGGTCTCACTGAGTTTCTGTCCCTCTCGAAGTGAGAGCCCCGACCCTCAGAAGTATCTCACTTTTATTTGGGGTCAAGGAATGCGCTCAGGTGCAGAATCATTTTAGTAAAGAAATGTTACAATCTCTGACCTCCATTTGCCTAAAGCTAGGTAAACACAAATACTAATTACAAAGGTTTCAAGCAAGGGAGGAGACTGCTAATGGAAAGCCTTCAGGGTAAGCTGTTTTCTTTCTCCTTGAATCTCAGCTTTCTAGGATTCCCAAACCACTGCTGTCCCTGGGCTTTGTTTTATTGCTCTTTGTCTTGTGAGACGCTAATTATGTATCTCTACACAGGCCAGGATCCCATGGCCTGTGCTCTCTCTGGTGCTAACTGTTCAGACCCACAGGTAGCACTCTACCGGGAAGCCTGTGGTAGTGAGCTGTTTCCTCTGCCTCTTCTGGAGGCCCTGAAAGTCGCTCTTGTACATCTCTGGCTCGCACACAGGGTTATCAGTATTACTCATCCCGAGTACTTTTCAGAGAAAATAACACAAAACATGCCAGAGAATATTAGCATTCACTATGCTCAGCTCAAACTATTTCCAGGTGGAATTCTGAGACAAAAGTTTCCAAGGTCATAAATTGTATCCAGGCACCAACATGTACAAAAAGAAAAGTGGGAGCCAGACCCATTTCAGAGGATGGGTCTGGCCAATCAACTCACGTATTCTATACTTACTGGCATCTGCCTTGGGAAAGGTAACTGTCATTTCCCTTCTCCTCTGCCTCTTTCTGATATCCTCTTGGAATTCTGAAGCGTAGGGTCTGCACTTCGCTGTTGTACCCATGACTGGCTATGCCCAGCTTCTGGATTCTGATATGTCAGCAAAAGGCACCAAAAGCAGTTTCCTAGCAACACCTATACTCAAAAGAAGACCAAGAAAAGCCTTTAAAAAACACGCAGTTTATTTTCCCCTATGTTAATTCCTACTTATAACCAGAGACGATAGTGGGTAGCTGAGGAAGTGTGGTGCACATACAGCAGTTCGTAAGAAATGTCTAAGCAGCTGGGCTTGGTTCTTGCAGGAAGCCCAGGTGCTCAGGGATTTTGCAGCTCAAGCAGTGGCTCCCAGCATCCGTGTCCCTGCAGAGCAGCTCACCGTCCTGGGTGGCACTGTCTGCGGGGGCAGCAAACCGGGCAGCAGCGTGGCTGTGTCCCCAGGAGCCCGGCACTCACTCCTGGCTGCTGTGTGTGTTCTCTGGACTGCTTGTCTGAATGCATGTAGGGGAAAATCTTCTAGAAGGTCCTCCCCAGCTCTGCACACCTACTCTGAGTGTTGAGAAGGTTCCTCACAGCCCCTGCTGCGCCCCAAGAAAGCATCCTCTGGAGATGAACAGGCGGGCTCTGCCCTAAAATGTGCACTGCCTGCCTGAGCCCCCCAGCCTGCACCCCTGGGCCCCACAGGAAGTCAGGTGGAAGTGACCTGACCTAGGCAGACCGTACCTCCCTACAAAGGGACTTTAAAAAGAAGCCCGTTTAAAAGGAAGTGGTTTGCGTCTTACTGCAGAAAAACCCACAGTTCGACTTTCAAGCTGTACGCTGCCAGTCATTTCAACTCTCCGGATCTTTCACCCTGAAAGTCCCCGCTCAAAAACCTCGCAGGGACTAAAGATAGCAAAAACAAACTCCCTCCGCCTTTAGCTGGGGTCCCAGCTCAGCCCTGGGATTGCAAATCCTGCTCGGCGAGGCTCTCCGCGTCTGCCTGGAATAGCAGGGCGCGGAGCTATCTAGCTCGCACCTCCACAGTGTGTGGGCGTGGAGTGTATTAGGGGAAAGCAACAGCCGTTCTAGGTTTGGGACGCTGCGCTGTTACATGGAGCGGCCCCCCACTGCCCAGGGCTTGGGCAGAAGGCAGGGGCTGCAGCTTGCAGAGGACTTCACCCGAAGAACAGCCAGCCGCCCGGTGAAAACCAGAAATCGAGCATTTCAATGGAGCCTTGCGGGAGGTGGAAGGCGGTAGCCGCAGACGTGGGCGTGCACCCCAGGGAGTTCTTAGAGTGTCTGGGAAGAGCAGAGCCCGTTGAAACCCTGCGTCAGACTGGGGAGAGGCGCAAGGAATGACCGCCCGGCGCTACCTGCGGGGTTCCGGTGGGCGGGCACCAGATCCATGCTCACCTCTTAGGATTTGTCTTTCATCTTTCGGAAGTTCGTAAGCCCGCATTCCAGCAGCTGCCCGTCGCCAGAGGGACGTTTAGCAGCTCCTCAGGGCTTTATACTAACTCTCGCTTTGAAAGTGAAAAGTCGCAGCCCTGCCGGGCCGCCTCCCAGTTCGCCCGGGGCGTGGGAGAACCAGGCAGTGCCTCCCAGACCCGTCTCCGGCCACCGAGGCTGGGGCGGCGCGTCGTGGGCACCTCGCCCTCCACGTTCCACTCGCAGACACCCGGGCGACCGCTGCCCGCCCTGGCAGTTGCTTGACATTCTTCATCTTCCATGGAAATTTCCTGGCGGGGAACACAGGGTTAATTCTCCCAGGCGTGGCTGTCAAAACCCCCGGGCTACTCCTTCCCCGCGGGGACCGGCTCTGGAGTACTCCCGCCCACCCCAGGGCGCTGGGAAGGATGTCCCTGCTCTCGCGGGCTGGCCGCCGGGCGCCCAGAGGATGGGAGAGCGCAGCCCGCGGGCGGCGGTGAGGCGCGGGAAGCAGCGGGCGCCCGGTCTCCTCGAGGACCCAGCGGCCGCGACCTCCGGGGACGCGCCCCGCCCGGGCGCCCTGGGGCCCGGCTAGGGCCCGGCGGCGGCGGGGCCGTCAGCTCGCTCACGCCGCTGGCCGGAGGATGGCGAGACCTGACGGGGCAGCGCTTCTCGGCGCGGCCTGGGCCTCCGCGGGGCAGCCGGCGGTCTCCGCCCTCTGAGCGCTCGCAGCGGATCCCCGAAGCCCACCCGCGCCCGAGGAAGGTGACGACCGCGGCCAGGCGCCGGGTGCGGCGCGAACAGGCGAGGGGCGCCGGCGCGGGGTGCGCGCGTGGGAGCGCGCCCGGGTGGCCCCTCACACACCGCGCGCGGAGGAAGGAGCGGCCGACGCGGGAGCCCGAGGGCGCCGGGACGCCTCGCGAGGGGCGCCCCGGGCAGGTCCGGGTCTCGGACGGGAGCCCCAGGCGGCGAGCACTCGGGGCACCCCGACTTCCCCACGCCCGCCCGGCCCTGAGGGGGCGCTGCGCGGGCGCCCCGTCGCTGCACCGGCGCGTAGCAGGCGCGGCCCCCTCGTGGCACGCCGAGTGCTCCATGCCCCGCCACCTCGCGGGCGGAGAGGAGGGCGGCGCCGCGCGGCCCTGGGGGAGCAGCTGCGCGGCGGCGGCGGCGGCGCGCGAGGGGCGCGCGGGCGGCGGCATGAAGGATGTGGAGTCGGGCCGGGCCAGGGCGCTGCTGAACGCGGCGGGCGCCCGCGGCGACGGCCTCCTGCTGCTGGGCACCCGCGCGGCCGCCGCGCCGGGGCTGCGAGAGAGCCGGCGGGGCAAGCAGGGGGCCCGGATGAGCCTGCTGGGGAAGCCGCTGTCCTACTCGAGCGGCCAGAGCTGCCGGCGCAACGCCAAGTACCGGCGCGTGCAGAACTACCTGTACAACGTGCTGGAGCGGCCGCGAGGCTGGGCGTTCGTCTACCACGCCTTCGTGTAAGTACTGCGCCCCGAAACCCCGCGCGCCCTGGGGGCTCTGCACGCGCGCGCACTCGCGCGCGCACGCGGGGCTCTCCTGTCCGCACGTGTTCGCGTACCCCCGCCCCGCGCTCGCGCAACCCGGCCCCACCTGTCCCCTTGCCCCTCTTGGCGGGGACACCGTGAGCTGGGCACCGGTTCCAGCCACCTGGCGGGCGCGGGACGAGGCCCTCGCCGTGGGTCTGAGACAGAGAAACTTCCAGGAGAGAGGGTGGCGGGGCGAGCGGGGAGGACCTGGCTGAGGGAGATTAGGGGGTCCGGGAGGTTAGAGTATGCGTGGGGGGAGCGAGGGAACTGGCGCTGTCTCCTCGGCCCGTGGACTCCGCTAGGTCTGCGTCCCGCCTGGAGCAGCCGGGGAAGCCGCTGCTTGGTGCAGCCGGGGAAGCCGCTGCCTGGTGCTGGGTTCTCTGAGCGCCCGGAAACACGCCTGGCCGCCTCCACCGTTGCCACCAACGGAAAATCTGCCAGCTGCAGCCCTCCTCGCCTCCGAGGAAGTGGCCCGGTCAGGAAGAGGCGGGCGGCCTGGCGGGCGCGGGGAGCAGGGCGCGGGGAGCGGCCCAGGTGCGGTGGCGCCGGCTTTGGCGGCGTTCAGGGTGGCTAAGCAAGCCCCGCTGTCCAGCAGAGAACGCTGAAGGGGAGGATGATTGAAAGCAAATGTTTCTTTTTCCTTCCGGCATTTAAAACCCTTTCAGGGGCTTTAAAGTTTACTACTGTTTTTCCCACCACGTCCATTCATTGAGTCTCCTGCTGGAGTTAGGTTTATCTGGACGGTTTATGGTTATTTTAGTGCCTGTGCACCACAATTTGTTCTTTTATGTCCTCCCCGCTCTGTTCGTCTCTCGTCTTAGCTCCACCCCACCCCTGGCTTCTTAATGTTGAAATAGAGTGTGAAGATGTCATCCATATAGACCCACAGAGAAAGTTACGTTCAGTCTGTGATTTTTGGTGAAACTTGTTTATTTCCACAACGCGCGCTAGGTTTTTTTTTTTTTTTTTTAGAAGCGAGGTGGCATCATCCTTACATATCCCTTGTCTGGGGTGAGAGGTTGGCGTCCACTGGAAACAGATTTTGAGATAACACGGGAGAAGGGCCTAGTCCAGTCAACCACCGAACCTGGGACTTGACCGCCTAGAAATAGGAAATTCATGGTCTACAACCTGTGGGGCCCTCGTGCCTGGGAAAATTTTACAGTTGTAAGTTGCTGTGAACATGTGCTATTAGAATATTACACTCTACATTTTGTCATGTGTGCAAGGAGGATATTGTGTTGCATGATTATTACACCAAGAGTTTTAAGTTAGCCACCTACGATGTGAAGATTGATACTGACTTAGGTGTAGCTAGTGTAATGAGAGTCGTAGAGAAATACTTCTTCTGATTCTCTGTGTTCATGTCTTCTGGGTTGATGAATAATGAACCCTGTTATGACGCTGCATGGCTATAGTGAAATATATACACACCATATGGACGATTTTTATGAGTAGGCTCAAAGTGTTCCTGGTTTTAAATTTTGAATCTGGTCCCTTTTCTAGCCTTTCATTTTTGGTTAATATATCCATTGTCCATCCTGTCTCCTAAGTATCGTCATTGACCATGACTGGGATTGTCTGGGCAACGTATTCTTTTTGCTATCTCAATGGATAATAGGTTTCTATGGGCTTTGCGGTCTTTCTATATTGTGATAAATGATTTTTTTTTTTTTTAAAGGTATAGTTTTGGCAAATTCTCACCCGTGGTTTGTCCATTTAGCAATGGCATAGGTGGTGGACAGGAAATGTAGTCTGTACTTGTAAATAAGATGCTGCTACTGTGAACTTTTGCGTGCTTGCCCTCTTAAAGTCTGACGCTAATATCCGAGCAGAGAAAGGTGCTGGAACCACTTGACCACGCACAGAGAGGGATAGTGTCACGATGTGGGAGTGTCAAGAGGATCCCAGCAACTCCCAGGATGGCAGGTCTTGGTGGAGGGAGGCCATCTTGGGCAGATGCTGCCTAGAATCAGAAGTGAGTTTTCGAATAGCTGGACTTTGCACATGGAATTAATAAAACCAAGTTGCGTTGAGCTGTAAGTCGAACAAGGCCATTGATTAGACGGGGAGTTATAAGAAAACAATTTCTAGAGAGGTGTAACTAACCAATTCCCTGCCAGCCTGGGAATCCCAGATCTGACTTTAATAACAGTTTTTGCAGCATATTAAGGTCGCTGCCAAGAACAAGCGCACTGTGATTAATGAGGTGCTTCAGGGATGCCCTTGGGTGGTGGATCAGTGTTCTACTGCCAAGAAGCGAAAGTGTGTTTACTACTCTGCTATAGGTAAAGACAGATTTCTGTTATGTGTGCAAACATCATTATTGTAATGATAGCTTTTGAGAGCACCTGTCCTAGCTTTCTGGTATGGTGACTGCTGCGAACACCATCTTGGTGTCTTGTCCAGTAGAACAGATTGGCACATCCAGACCCAGCCACTCTTTGGGACATAGGGACAGCCCGTGTCCTGTCTGGACCTCTTCTCCGATTTGCTACATGAGCTGCACAAGTAGGAGGGAATTTCTTTCTTGGAATATTGTTTGCTTCTTTTTAAAGGACAGTTCAACTGTCCTTAAATTGTCTTCTTTGCAGGACATGCATTAGAGGAGTGTTTGATCCATGGCAAACTGAGCTTCAGTATATAAACTTGCGTTGATGTGTACGTGGTGCTGAGAAGTTGGCCTGACAAAGGTGCCACTCCTGTATGGAACTCGTGCCTTTGTTAATGTGTTTGTGCCTGGTTTGATAGTAATGTGGGAATTTACAGATATTTTAAACTTGAAGGCATAGACCAGTCCAAGGGGCCAGGTTCCATGAAGCTGTCCTTTTGCTCTCATTCCTGCTACACATCTGAAAGGCCTGAAGTCCTGGGTGGCCACCTTATACTTTTGCAGTTCTTTATTTCCCTCACTACTTCTGTTCCTCCATCCCTCTCCCTAGTTGGCTGCTCACATTCTTTTGCTCACAATCTTCTGACATTCTTCTCGGAGGCCCTGGTCTCGTTCTGAAAATGCAAACACTGTCCTATCATTTCCTTGCCTAAAAAGTTTGGGTGACTATTGTTAGCTTATTATTCATTCACTTGCTTATTCATCTGTGCTAATTTGCAAGGCATTAAGACAAAGGCCTGTATCCTGAAGGAGGCACTAGGCTCCGGCTCTGGCATGGGGCTGACTCAGGCATGGAATACATACAGGATGATGCTACCAGTGCTGCCACAGAAGAGGCAGGTGCCACAGCTTCGTGGACAAAGCCAAGCACACAGAGGTGATGGAGGTGGGGGATCTGGCACTGTCTTCCTGTGGGCAGGGAAGTCTGAACTCAGAGTGGACTAACGTGTAGTTCATTTTCAGGGGGGCAGAGCAGGGGGAGAAAGAGCAATCTTGCTGGAGACAGCAACCTGAGCCAAGACGGGGGGTTTCGAAGCAGCGCAGTAATTCCAGTTACCCTGGAGTGTTTGCAGGATGGGGACAACTGCAGGAAAAGTGGAGTAAGAGGCAGACCAGAGCCCGGCCCTGGACAGCCTTGCATACCAGCTGCCGTCTCCAGCCTTTCTGCCACCAGGAACCACTTCCGGGAATGATGATTTTCCGTGGATGCGGAGGGGGTTAACATTGTATTGGTGTGGTTTCAGATTTAATGATTATGTCCCTCATGGCGGGATTACCTCCGCAGGCCATTTGATGTAGACTTAGAGAGCATGCAGCCCATGTTCCTTGGGTGTGCAGTTAAGGCTGAGTTTGAGCTCCCGTGAGAATTCAGTGCCCTGCTGACCTGACAGGAGGAGAGCTCAGGCTGCAGCCAGAGTGCGCTCCGTAGCTGGGCTTTTCTCACTCCTGTGTGGTTACCGCTTGCTCTGCTGCTGGGACCCTAGCAGGCCACCCACTGCTCAGTCCTTGGCCCAGGGCTTGGGGATTCCCACTGAAGGCAGCGCTGGGTACTAAAAGGAGGAAATCAGGAGAATGGTCCGATTATGTATGAATTTTGGAAATGCCTGCGATGTATCCTTTTGGAAAATGAACTGGCCAACACGGAACAGAGTCAGCGAGGTTTACTGACTCAAAACTGCCATACCTTGTGCATTCCTTTATCCACCATGCGGCCTGTAGGCATCTGCTGACTGTCTAGGAAGGTGAGATGAGAGTAACCCAGGAGGCGATTGTGGAAGCGAAAAGGAGGGGCTGACAAGACAGGTGCGGAGGATGCAGAACTGTAGAACAAAGATAATCCTGACGCGGGAAACCGAGAAATCAAAGTGCCGTTCATGAATACGTGGGACAAAGGGTGAATGAATGGCCTGTATTGATGGCAATGTGTAGGGGTCAGATGTGGGCATGTTTGGTTTGGGGTATTTTTGAATCATTCAGATACAGACTGTGAGCGGCAGTCAACCAGATGCAGTCTCTTTCCATTGGGTCTTGAGTCACCCGAAAGAGCTGTATCTACCACCAAAGAGGGTGGCCAGTGCAGTGGCATTTGGGGGAATGGCTGTGTTCACAAATGTGGAAGTTAACCTGGAAGTCTGGATCAGATGCTTTGATCTGGAAGCATCTAGAAGTTTCACGGTGCTTAGCGTGAGGACCTGATAAAGGACAGAAACATGGGGACACTGAAAGTTAAGCTGTGGAGAGAAGGGGGTGCAGAAAATCCTGGAAAATCCCCGAGGAAGCAAGCAAAAGCCAAGCGAAAAGCCAGGCAACTTTATTTCCACGAGAGCAAGGAAGGGCAGACACAAGGTGACAGAGTGCAGAAGGGACTGCTGGCGAAGATAGTAGGACGCTGGGTGGGACTTCCTTGGTTAATCATGAGAGAAGCCAGCAGCTGAGCTTGCCACGGAGCTTTAGTGGAGCGGGGAGGATCGTAAAGATCGGTCTGGTTCAGTAGAGTGAGCTGAGCCAGCAGTCAGGGGAGTGGACACAGCAGTCTAAGGTCGGGGCTGAACTCTTCAGCAGAGCTCCTGGGCCCTGCTGCCTGTTCTTGGCCCACCGTGCTGGCCTCACCACAGCGTTGCTCTGTGAAGTCCACCCTGACGCACGCCTCCTGCAGCTGCTTCCTCCCGTGGCCCAGCAGATCTCCGCTCACACCCTGCTCTTGCGTGGGTTACGTGCTGGCTTTCCAACCTGACTTTCTGCAGAACTCACTGCGAAGTTAGCTTTCCATCAGGCACATTTTTACACCAGCTGCCTGGGGAACTTAGGTGCCCCTTCTCTCTGAGTCCACGGAGCTCTGGGATTGTCCTGCTGTGGGCTCCTTGCTGTGTCCCCAGGATGCAGGTGTGTGGCTTTCACAGAAGTGCTCCTTGTCTCTGAATCTCAAGCCCTTAGCAAGCTCCGTTGCATCTAGTAGAACCTCAGTCAGTTCTTGCTTTATGAGCTGGTAAACAGTGGTTCGAGGAAGCTTCCTGCAGAGGGACTCAGAGCACACGTGTGAGGGACACAGCTCCCAGGCCTTTCCAGTTTTCTTGGAACTGAAGTATCGATGACTCACTGAAACAAAAAAGGGTATAGGGCTAGAAGCAGGAGACCAGGACTCCCCTCCTAGCTTTTCAGTTTTGTCAGTTGGGACAGGTCATGTTGTCCTTTGGGGGTTGAAAATCTCCTTTGGTGAATGTGCCCAATGGAGCCGGGATCTGACAGAGACCATGTAGGGCCACGTCCTGTCTGCTTCCTGTAACTCCACTCCCAAACCCTCGGATTGGGGTTGGAGCCAGGCTGTGGCACCAAGGTGACCTTCCTGGAGATTTAACACGTCACTGCTCTTCAGGGAGCTTGCATGGGACCTGCCCTCCTCCTTAAAGGCAGGGACTCTCTGTTTCACTTACTGCTATCTCAGCAGCACCTAGAACTGTGTGATTGTGTCCGCCAGGTAGAAGGGACTTCATGCATGGCTGCGTGGTGGCTCCCGCACCCACACCCAGGTTGGCCACACCCACTGCTGCTTCCTCTCAGGATGGAATTTTACTCCGTTGGCTTCTCTGTATCAGACTCCATTAAACTCAATGAATTTCTTTATTGTTTAAGTATATTTTCTGTTCTGATTTGAATCTATTTATGAAAATTGATACTTGCAATTTGTTTTCCCCCATATTACTTAAAAATCACTGATTTCCCTTATTTTGCAAGAGATCTTACACAATTTGTACTATTTACATTCAGGTTATATTCCAATAATAAGAGATAGGATTCTTATCCTGTAGTCTACTTTTAGATTTATGCACGCCACTGTCATATTGCAATGCGATAGCACTGCAATTAGAAATGTCTAAACTTTTAAAATATTAGTGTTGGGTATATTGTAGTCTCAAAGAAATAAAATGTATGAGAAAGAATATTTCAAAGTAGATTGAAGTCCTGATACAAGAAACACTACAAACAAAGGAGATCGCCAGCAGCCTTTTGATAATTGCTTGCAAACAAGCCATGCCAATTTTAATTTTTAATTGCAATGGCTATTTTGGCAGATGAAAATGCCAGTGGAGCATGTTTTATCCTAGCCCAGTGGTGTGAAACTTCAACAATCGCAGCCTGGTTGTAGAAGAGCACCATCTCATCTTCGGCCTAATGATTTGTCAATGTTTCCATTTTCCTCTTCTTCTTCTTCTTCTTCTTCTTCTTCTTCTTCTTCTTCTTCTTCTTCTTCTTCTTCTTCTTCTTCTTCTTCTTCTTCTTCTTCATCTTCTTCTTCTTCTTCTTCGATTTACGAGCACATGATTTGAAATTTTATTTGGTTGCAATTCGGGAGATGGATTGTCTGGACAAATGCTTTTTTCCTCATTAGTGAAATTCTTTGATAGGCCTCCGGGTTCTGGGGGGATCCTTTTGGAATCATTCTGTCTGAAAGATGTGTTTGCTAAATGTTTCTCAAGTCATCGATTCCTAAATTTAACAGGAGTCTGAACGCTCTCCACTTTGTACCCACGTGTGTTATTTATGCGCCGAGGCCACCTGCAGACAAGTAAACAAACAATATCAACACACACTGTGGCAGAGAACTTGACTCAGTGCGAGTATTTATAGTTACCTCGTGTTGCTCCTCTCACCGTAAAATGAGACACTTCAGTAAAATGCAACTTAGAAATAAAAGCAGTGTTCCAATAAGAAGGGGAACAAGGGAGGGGAGAGGGGCAGGAAAAAAGAAAGAATGATGGAAAGCTTCTGTACAGAAGGAGGGGAAGAGAGGTGAAAGAAGAGGGGGAGTGGGGAATGAGGAAGAATCAAGACACATCGTGTGCATAGACAAATTCCCTACAGCTGTGCTCATGCTGTAGGCTTAAAATGCATCAGTGCGATAAGGTGGGAAAAGGAATAAAAGCAACCTAGCCTTCCTCGTGGTGCTATGAAGATTGTCTCACGTTTCAGTGTACATAAAGATGTACATTGATTGATTGATTGATTGATTGATTGATTGATTATCTTCTTGAGGCAGGGTCTCACTCAGGCTGGCCTTGAGCTCACTTTATAGTCCATGCTGGTCTCACACATGCAGAGATCCTCCTGCCTCAGGCTCCCGAGTGCTGAGCTCACAGGTGTGCACCACCACATTTGCCAAGATACACTTTTTAATAAACTGCAGTGCAGTGGTCACTGTCGTCATTTGTACGACCAACGAAGGAACATTAGATTCTCTACTTCTTCAGCCGATGGACGGATGATCTGACTGTAACATTACAACCCAGCTTTGGCTTATTAAAAGTCCATTTAGTTTAACATTTATGTAAGAGCCTTTGTGTGTACCAGGTATTAGGTGCCAGTGGTACATGCTCTGAAGGAAATCTTAGGGTCAGGGAGATAACTCAGTAGGCTAAACCCTCCTTGGACAAGCACAGGGACTAGAATTCAGTCCCCAGCATCACATGCCACACGGGCCCCACCACCTGGTTCACTGAGCTGACCACCAAGACCAGGCATGGTGGCACACACCTGCAATCCCAGCACTAAAGAGAAGGAGACAGGAGGATCACTACAAGTACAATCTGCATAGTGAAACCCAGTACCCAATATAAAGAAGAAGAAGAAGGAGAAGGAGAAGGAGAACGAGAAGGAGAAGAAGAAGAAGAAGAAGAAGAGGAGGAGGAGGAGGAGGAGGAGGAGGAGGAGGAGGAGGAGGAGGAAGAGGAGAAAGAGAAGGAAGAAGAGGAAGAAGGGATAGGGGACAAAGACGATAACTTTTGAAGGAAATTCCTCTGGGAACTATGATTAAGTTCTGATTCAGTTATGGACTTTACTTTTACCAATTGAATTATGTTGAACAAGTTGTTTTTTACACAATTTTCTTAATTTGTGAAGTAGAAATAAAACATTACATCAAGATGTTACAGTGTGGGGCCCAGGAGATAGCTCAGTAGAATAAGCGCTTGCCTGGCAAGTGCAAGGTCCTGAGTTCAATCCCTGGTACCACACACACACACACACACACACACACACACACACACACACACACACACACAAAGTTACAGTGTTATACACGAGACATATTGCATGTGTGTTTAGTACTGTACTTTATATGAATATATTCACATTGAGCAAGTTGGTTGGGATTGAAACTGCATTGAAACTGGATAGAGAAATTGAACAACGTGTTACAGGACTGTATTTTTATAGGTGGTGAGCACAATCTTTGAAAAATAGCCTGACAAGTCATGGGTTTTTGTGTTTTGTTTCATCATTCTGCCAGCTCTAAAGAAGGGTGCTAACCAAATATCATAGAAGTAGTGACCACCAAAGAATTTTAGGGGAAGTCTGTTCTTCTACCACCAACTTTACTTCCTGGTTCATTTTATTAGCCTGATTTACCTCCCTTAGCTTTTATTATTTGGGGAATTATTTCAGTCCTTACCTACATTATTAAACTGTCTTTTTCTTTTTCTTTTTTCTTTTTTTTTTTTCTCTCTCTCCTATGCAGTAGAGGCTGCCCTTGAGCTCACTCTGGACACCAGGCTGGTCTGGCACGTGCCGTGACCCACCTGCCTCAGCCTCCCAAGTGCTGGGATCACAGGCACGTGCCACCAGGCCCAGCCTTATGAAGTTGCTCTTTATCCATTAATGTTTCACAAATACCTTGTGAGTGTCTAAATAAACCAAAGTACTCTTTTATTCTCTCTGCTATGGTATCTAGCTAGAACTTCGTTCTCTATTTTTTAAATCAGAGTTTACTTTTCATGTCTTAAGCCTGCCTACCTCACCAAGTGGGAGACCCTTAAGTTTTTTGGTGTAAAATTGTGTAGCAACTTGTATTGATGATCCAAATTAACAGTTTCTTAATGTCATTTTCATGAACTTGAAGATCCAAATTTATATTTTCATTGATCCCTAAGACACATTTGAAAATAACCTCATTTGATTTAAGACTCTTTTTATTTTTTCTTTGTATGCCTTTATTTTAAAGAGTAAAAATAGCAGAAACAAAGATAGAAAAGAACAGTAATAAGTAAGAGTACTTATTTAAGACTCTTAATCCTGAACCAATAGGACATGTACATTCCATACTGCTATCATAGGGGATTCTTTCTTTCTGTAAAACAGTAAATATGATTCCAGTTCTCTTTATGTAACCACATTCATCTTTCATGCTTTTCTTTCTTACCTCCCACCTGTTTTTTTCCTGGATGTTTCTTCCTTTCTACTCGTTTGTACTGTTGATATTTTTTCCCCCTGCAGTTAAATGACTCGGAGATCTCCTTCCTCTATGAGCCTTTACCCTTACGGAATGCATGTTTCTTGTTGAATTTTCAGTGGTATACCTTGATTTCCTGTCTTTTGCAAGCTGTCTGCTCTCAGTCAAAAAAGGCATTGGCCCTCTCTCCACTCCCACTTTCCCAGTGTACTGCAGTAAACTGGGTTGCCTAATTTACATAGATGATAATTAGCAGAAGCTTCTAGAAAGATATCGGGGCTAGAAATTCATGGGAACATGCTAGCTATGGTGTTCTGAATTTTAGTTTAGTCTCAGACTTCTGAAAACATAAGAATGTAAAGCCTTAAGGTTGTACCAGGCTCTCCTAATATACAGTATTTCTGAAATACAGGAATACTTAACTATTTAGCAGATAATTTTTAGAAGATTGTGTTTTTCATTGTGGAAGTTGCTACTTATATGATGAAGGGGTAAATTACAAGGGGTAAATTGAGGTCAGGTAGAGCTATTTTAGAAAAAGATAATTTCTTAAAATCCCCAGTGTGTTTGTAACCGTACTTAAATAAATAACATCTAACTCAAACATATTTACCACATAGATATTCCAGCACATCTCTCGGCCTTCTGACTTATAAAATCAGGACATCATTCTTCAAGGTTTGTCCAATAACAGGAACTCACGTTCCTTGTAAGGCTGTGGAGGGGCACCTGGGGCGGCCTAAGCTGAATAGGGGAGCACATTTCCTCGGGGAACCTTTAGTCAGGAGGGTATCGGTTTACTCTTTACAGAGCCTCAGAAGCCATTTCTGGGAGCTGATCTAGAATTAAAACGAAGGCTGGCATTTCTCCAGCATCTTTTCACTGTTGTGCCTCTTAAAGGGGCTTAGCCAGTGACTTCCGGGAGCTCCAGGTACAGAGCCGCTGGTTGCTCGCCGGTCAGCCTGTGCAGGTGGGTGTTCAGCTAAGAAGCCCCGCCCACGCAGAGAGAGGCCAGCGCAGGTGTCCCTGCTGACCACAGGCATTGCTAGAGAGTGGTAATTAAACGAGTTCAATGCAGTGTTCTAGTTAGTAAAGCATTCTGAGTACGTTCCCCTTACTTCAAAGTATTTTAAAAATAGAAAGGAAACTGGTGCTGCTTCATAATGCCGTGTTTAGGGATGCTATTTTTTTTTCTTCCCTGAAGTGTTATTTAAGAGAAAATAATATAATCCCTAAAGATTTATTAAATGAAATAAAGTACATATATATGTTCACTATACTCTTTAAGCTTCTAACAGAGTTAACTTCTAAAGTCTGGTATATGAGAGGACAATATTATCCACCCATCTAAGGGACCTAGAATTTACTCATTCATTCATTTAATCCTTTATGTTGACCTTGGGACACTGTGAATGTGCTTCTTGCCTTGTGCACTGCTGTCTCCAAGAATGGGGAAAGAGGGTTGACCAGATAGCTCAGCAGACTAAAGCACCTGCTCAGGCAGGCAGAGGGATCAGGGCTCCATCCCTGGCATGCTGTGCCTGCCCTGCTCCCATGGTGCACTGAGACAGTAAATGAGACTGGGCATGCCAGTGCACACCCGTAATCCCTGCACTTGGGAGGCTGAAAACAGCAGGATCACTATGAGTCCAATCTGTGAGGTGAGACCCTGTGCTAAATACATTTTTTTTGTAAGTGGAGCAAGTGACCTTTTTCTTCAGGCAGACAGAGTGCCACGCACTTTTCTTCAGGTGGGCAGGTTAGCACTGCAGACACTGAGGTGCCCACTCTCTCTCTCTCTATCCCATAAAAGCACTTCTTTAAGTGCCAGCCGGATTTCTGAGCTGCACCATCAGACAAGTTGGTGCACTGCAAAGAAAGTAAGATTCTCTTAGTTTCAGATTTGTCTTGCACCATAAAACAGTTCAGTTTACCCTGCCAACTTCAAAAGGCGATTTTCTTTGACATGCAGAAACTTCTTAGCCGGAGGAGGTCCCAATTGTTGATCCTCTCAAGTGTTAAATGTGCAATTTGATTTCCGTCCATGAACTCTTTGCCTACTCCGATGTCTTCAAGATTTCCTCCCACTTTCTCTTTGTTATGGTTTATGTCTAGTTGACCCCCAAAGCCTCATGGAGTCATTGGGCAGGGACTTCTAGAGTTTGAGACTTGATCCATGATCCCTGGGATTATAGGTTTTAGTACTGATGGGATTATGGGTGGAAGTACTTCTGGGATTATGGGTGTAGCCTAGGGCGGGAGCTAAGGAGGAGAGCCTGAATGTAATATAAAGAGAGACAGAGAGACAGACTGGAGCTCGAGCTGGTGCTGCTGCTCTGCTGGCCTGTTTGGTTGGCTGCCTCTGCCACCATTTTGCTGCTGTTCTGCCGCCTTGAACTGGATTCTCTCCACCGTGCTCCACTCAGCCTTGGGCCAACCGAATATGGAAACTTCCACAAACTGTGAGCTAAATAAACCTTTCCTTCCTTCATTTTGAGTGTTGGGTATTTGTCCCGGCAACGAGCAAAAAGTAACTAAGACACTCTTCAAGGAGATTTAATGTTTCACTTTTAATAATTAGATCTTTAATCCATTTCAACTTTATTTTCGTGCATGGTGATAGACTAGGGTCAAGATTTAGTTTTTGTCATGTAGAGAGCCAATTTTTCCAGCACCATTTGTTAAAGAGGCTGTCTTTCTTCCAGTACACATGTTTGGCCCCTTTGTCAAAAATAAGGTGGCTGAGTGTGTTTGTATTTGCTTCTGCGTCCTCTAGTCTATTCCATTGATCTTCAGGTCTATTCTTTTGCCAATACCATGCTGATTTTATTACTGTAGCTTTGTAGT
>PVJA010002963.1:0-78350 GCA_004027025.1 Myocastor coypus | reverse complement strand
CTTTGGTTCCAAATAAATTTTTGGAATGACTTTTCCAGCTCTGTGAGGTATGTCAGTGGTATTTGGGTAGGAATTGCATTAAATCTGTGCAAAAGGCACAGAAGTCGAAGGGCAATGTAAATGAGTTTGGGCGGAGCCCCAGAACTTTCCAGGTAGGCTCCTGCAGTGAAAGGCCTTTTGTTCTCCTTCATAACATCCTATTCTAGGAGGAGAAATGGTTGTCTGCTCTGGGCAGCGGTTTTACTCAGCTTGAATGTTCAAGTGGTCACCCAACTTGTTCTTTCTGGAAGAACATCAGGGACAAGCCTTTAAATCCAGAGCCCTCGGTGGAGGAATAGAATGGGATGGGTTAGAATCTTGACCCAAGCCCTTGACAGCTGGCGTTCGTTCACTTGGTGCCACCATGATTTCTGCTGCTCTTTATTCCTTCTTTTCTGTCAGATGGCCCCAGTCATTCCATGGACAGTGGAAGTCGACTTTCGTAGACTAGCAAGATAGATTCCCTTGTGTGATCTCAAATTATTTTTGCATCTAGATCTGGCCTTGACAAACTGCTCTACCAAGTACTGTTCCTTAGCTAGTTGGGTCATGCAGCTTGGGGCTGTTTTTAGAGCCCACAGCTACGGAGTTTTTTTTATTCCAAGCTCCAGGGCAGGAAGTGGCAAGAAGAGCAGGAAGAAAGATGACTTTCTATGTGGCCCTAGGTGTGGTGGCCTAGATAAATAAGAACAGTTGAGAACCTGTTGCATTACCTAGGAGCACATGGTCTTCCTCTAGGGCAGCATACGTGACAAGTCACAGTTGGCATTGGTAGGACATCGTAGGCTTAAAATTTTGAAGCTGAGTACACGATGACCCTTCTTGACTCTGCCTTTGGGTCCATGTTGTAGTAGATTTCCAAAGCACACTGCAGTGTTGTGTCGTAAATCTGCCCACGTTGAGTATATTATGTGTTTTCATACCTGGGGGCCTGTGTCAGGTTGATGAGTGGTTGGTGAGAGGCATCTGGAAGAGGACGACAATGTGGCCTGCACAGGCGTGGTTTGGAGTGTCCACTTCTGCAATTTGAAAGAGGGCAGAATAGGAAGGGACCTAAAGAGTGAGCTGGAATCTCAGCCCTCCGTTAGCTTCTCACAAGCAAAGAGTCAAATGTTTTCAAGAAAGCGTGATGGTAGCCATGTGGTGTTTGCCTAACTGTGCTTTAGGTAGAGACAGGAGGTGCGGGTGAACATACCATCCGCCTGGGCTGTGGGAGGGAAAGCTGGCCGGTCCCCAGCTACCAGTGTACAAGGGAGTGCTAAGGACACAAAACCGCGCTGGACAAAGAGAGTGGTTACAGAGGCTTAGGTGATGCTGGCGTGTGGGGCAAGCAGAGGAACAATGAAAGCAGCAACCCAACGAAAATACAGTGTGCGAAAGACTGTCCCAAAGGAAGGTCACCACAGGACGCGAACGCTACAGAGATGCAAAGTGAAGAAACACGTGTAAAAGGAGAGGGGTACTGTTGGTAGCCAGGGCTGAAGTGGAGAGAGGCCCTGGAAGAAAACTCAGCCCTCAAGCAGTCGTCGATGGCATCTGCAGCACCATCTGTTAGGATATCCAGCTTCGCAGGAAGGAAACATGGTGTCCTGGGGAAAAAAGGACCAAAGGAGCCGGCAGGGAGGTGGTGGGCGGAGCTGCGGTCTGCATATCCAAAAGCTTCATAAGGTAAGCAGTGTCTTCTGGAAGGAGCTAGGATGGGGGATCCCAGAGAGAGGCTGAGGAAGAGACTCCCTTGCCAGCGGAGAAGTCGGGAGCGGAAGCACATTTGAAGATTGGAAGAGAGAGCCAGTGAGCCGCAAGCAGTTCTACAGGGTCTGAGATGAAGCAGAGACGACAGCACAGTGTGGGGGTGGGGGATGGGGGAGGAACGGAGGAGAGAGAGAGAGAGAGGGCTGCGGAGCTGGAGGAACGAGAGAAGAAGTGGAGGTTTAAGGAAGAAAAGTAAGGCAGAAGGATTCATTTCTCCAGGCAGTTGGCGGTCTGTCCACATACAGGAGCCTCGAGGAAGGGCCGCCCTGTAAGGTAGGCGGGTAGAGTAACTGAGAGGAACAAGATCCCGAAAGATGAGACACAGATTTGCAATCAGAGTTAGAGCAGTGAAAGTTGGAGATGGAATTTATGGAAAGTATGGCGTTGTGTGCTACTGCAATCCCCGGTGACGAGTGGGTCACGTCCCGAGAGCAGCCAAGGCTCGGGGTGGAGTTTGCAGGCTGGCAGCACAGCAGGCGCGAGGGGCTGGGAATCTCTCTTATCATGGAGGGTAAGGAAAAAGCTACTGGAGCTTTGAATCCACTGTCACCTGTGTGGCCACAGCGGAGGGAAAGAAGGCGCGCTAGAAGCCACACACTGAACACAGGCCATCGTGGGCAGATCCGGGACGGCTCTAGACACGGACTCCGTGATGCTGTGGAGGGCATGAGACAAGGGGTTGGAAGGGAATTGTACACGCCCTCAGCAGTGTAGTCCGCTCGCCCTCCCAAGACGCAGAGGATGCAACTGTGAGCTCACCTAAAAATGCATTCGGCGGCCACATGACCTAGCGGAACGATGGGTGGCAGCATTGTGTCCGAGAGCAAGAGCTTCTGCCATGTTTGCAGAGTCTCTGAGCTTGCACAACTTTTCCCTGAAATCAGGAAATTCCTTAAAATCTCTTCGTGAATACAAGGCCAGACAGGCGAGAGTGCATGCTTACAGCTTACACTTGAAAACATTGCCAGAGACTCCCGTTTTTAAATAATAGGGTTGTCGAGGTGGAAGGAGTTTTGAGTAACACCGCCTTACTTTATGTGGAAAACTGAGGCCACAGTAACCAAGTAGCATAGTTAGGCTGACCCACGGGAATCAGTACTGGTTCCGCTCATGGAGAAAGACTTTGAACTGTAGGTCAGCATCCAGCCTTAGCATCCTTGAAGGCATTCTGTAGTCTTCTAAAAAGTAATATTACCACTTGTCATTCATTTCAAATACACTTATCTAAGCTATATGAGGGATGTTCTATTAATAAGCTCATTGTTATCCTTTTGTTCAAATAATATTTTGTCCCTTCTAGGAACTCCCGCTGGCCAAGAGAAGGTATGCATTTCTATAGTTTTTCTTTCTTATAAAGAAGGGAATGCCTGAAGTTTCTCTTGGTCTGACCTTTGAGGCTCTCTCATAAGCAACTAGATCAATTTTGAGGCGAGTAGGCATCTGTCATCCTTTGGTTCCGGCTTTATGGTTTACTTTCAGAGGAGATAATTCTACTGGAAATGTCTCCAGAATCCAAGCAATCAGTAGTGGGGAAGAGTGGGTGTAAACATGCCACGCGTGCCCTAAAGCAATCACACACATCTGTTTACCTGTGTTTACACTATTACATTACACTTGATAAACTCACTGGGGCAAGGTGGATGTATATTCCCAGAAGTTCAAGTGAGCCCAAATATCTGTTTATTACTTCTTATTAATTTTAATGAAAAGAAATAGCAGTAAGACAGTTTCACCAATTAGTAGGACAGTTACAATAATGAATACATTGCATATTGTTGTGTTTGTACTATTCAGAGTATAAGATGCAGACTTGTTGTGTTGCATAAACACTGTTAGTATACATCTTTCTTCTCATTGAACTAAGAGAAAGTAGCTGTTTATATATAGTCCAACAGTCCATGGTAGTAGTGGGTAATCAGCACAGCTGGCAATGTTGAAAGCTGTTGACTTGAGCCTTTTACAGCTCAGCATATTAAAAATCAAAACAAGAAAAATTTAGCAATGGTTGCATTACATATTTTCATCATCAAATCAGTTTAGATCAGCAGACATAGGTATGTAAGACTGATCAAACAAACAGTAACACTTTCAATAAACATTATTTTTTAACTCTTCCAAATGCATTTTGTATTTAAGTCACTGTTCTAAATAAAATTATAGGGGTTGAGGATGCAGAAAACTCAAGGTCCTGAGATTGATTCCTGGTACCGCCCAAAATTAATTAATTAGTTAATTAATTAATGTCTTCTTTTGAGTCCTTACACTAGGGAGACTATAAGATATTTGCATGTGTATTATTTGCCTTTACTTTTGATGCCTCGTGGTTAAACTTTTCTGCTCGGTGATTAAGAGTAAGCTAAAGCAAGACCTATATAACAAAACATGTAACTTTGTACCTAAATCCCCTCCGGATTTACTCTGAAACCATGTACAGGGTTCTGTAGAACTTTTGTCAGTGCCAGCCATCTGGATGAGTCACTGCTATTGCTTGACCAATTTGCTCTCTGTGAAAGCCTGAGAGAGTGTTTCCTCTCTAGGTGAGTCTCCTTAGGCACACTATACATCATTGATCACATTCCTCTGTAGCCCCCGTAATCTCCTTGTACAGAAAGCTGCTGAGTTATAGGATATTACAGTACAGATTCTCTAATGTCCTGAATCCTCACTGACCTTGGAGGGCTTGGGCCAAAATATTTGCTATCCTTGAAGCTCTTCGTTTTCTCTAATTTTTGGTGTGCAAACTTAGGTTCTTAACCCTCAGAAGAGAAACTTCATGATATTATTCCCTACAACATACACACTTGAGCTTAATATCACTATCTTTTTGAATATCAAACACCTTAGACATAACATGGAACATGTATTTTCCATCAATCATTGATATTAAATATTTAAACATATCATATTTATCAGGTCTGATACCATATATCTCTATCTCCATCTCCATCTCCATCCCATTTCCCTCCCCCTTCCTATCCCCATCCCCATCCCCGTCCCCTTCCCCATCTCCATCTCTTTTTATCTCTCCAAAGTGCATGGTCCCAAACAGACTTGAGCAGGAGTGTCCAGGTCTGTTCCTGTCTCCTGGACATCCTCACCATGCTCCATGACAGGTGGGAGGTGTATCTGCTTTGCAAGCACAGGACTTTCTTATGGGCAGATGGTTAAAATGAACTTGAATTTGATTTCTAGGCTGATCCATATCTCATATTGTTTTTATTGTTAACATTGTTTTAATATTCTCACTTGCACAGTAGTGGCTTTGTGAATGAATTATAAAAGAATAAAGAGTTTTGGTGGTTATGTAAAATTGATTGCTTATAACTGACCACTTTCTCCTTGGACTGTCTGTGTACACTCAAGCTGAACTGTGCTTCAGAAGCATTTCCTTTTTGTTTAGGAAAATTTTCAAGCAGACCAGATAACCAGAGAATGGGAAGGGGTCCCACTTACTTGTATGCAAAATTCCTCCCCTGAGCTCTGAATGCTAGCAGTCCTCAGTGTTCTCAGAGTCACTGGGGCCTCTGCACTGATGGCCCTGTGCTTCAACACAACTTGACAGCAGTGGGGCAGGGGGTGAAATGTGAAGACAGAAGGATCTCTCTCCCCTTTGATGCATGGCTCTTGGTAGATTTTTCCTTTAAAGAAGAGTTAGCTGGGCACCATTCCTTTCAACGCTCTTGAATGGGGCCTTCTTCATGGACAGCCTTGAATATAGGCCCAGAGCTCTTCCCACCTCATATCCCGCATACAGAGGCCCTGCAGTTATTCATCCCTGCCTTTATTTATTATTTATTTATTTATTGTCTTTTTGAGACAGGGTCTCACTATGCAGTTCAGGCTGGCCTTGAACTCACTTCTGTGGCCCAGGCTGGTCTCGAACTCGCACTGATCCTTCTGCCTCAGACTTCTAAGTGCTGGGATTACAGGTGCATGCCACCACACCCCGCCATCCCTGCCTTTACCTTCCGAGGAAAGCCCAGCGTCTCGACCCCATCCTCCACGTGGCAGTGCTGCTGTTCACCAGTGTTACAGTCCCAGGCCAAGCCTACCACCCGCAATGGGACCTCAGTCTGCTAAATAATTTTGATGGCACCCAGAGATAGTCATGGCAGCTGAATATTTGTTACAGGGGCTCAGAATCCTGGAGATCTTCGCAGTTTTCAGTGATAGAAGTACAAGAATATTCCATGAGGCATTTCTTTTTGTCATTTAAAATGACCAGAAATTACATAAACGTCTGTCATTAGCAGCTAACTAAATCAAGAAGCAAGTCCATGTTCACATAATCTAAGGGAGGGCTGGAGAGATAGCTCAGCAGTCTTAAGTGCCTACCTGGCAAGCACAAGGACCCCAGTTCAATCCAGTTCCTCATGCTGTGATGGCCAGAGAAACTGGGCATGGTAACTCACCTCTGCAATCCCAGTGCTCAGGGAAGCTGAGACAGGAGAATCACTACGAGTCTGAGCTATGCATTGAGCAAGACCTTGTACAAAATAATTAAATAAAAGATAAGGTGTTTTGAAAAAAGTAATCCAAGAGGCAACTGTATTATTTGAAAGATACCAGGTGCAGGTATATAGCATATTATAGTAAAATTTCTAAAAGGAATTATTCGGCGAATACAATGAAAATATAAAACAGCACATACAAGTATCCAGCTTTGTAAATAACTCCTCCTATGCATGGTAGATTCCTGTGATTTATGGTTGCTATGTTCCATAAGGTCACTGCAAATGCTGAATTATGAATACTGGGTCGCTGTTTATAGTGGAACTTGAGGATAAAGTCTTGCAAGTCTTTGTTACAATGTTTTCATTAGCGAGCAAATACATAACCTTATTTTATATGTGTTTCTATTTAATGACACATTATTTAATATTTATGATTAACTATTAAATTGAGCTCACAGCCAGTACAACTGTAACTCATGCCAAAGGGAAGCTTGTTTTGCATAGCTTTTTCCCAGAAAGCACTGCAGTCTCCTCATATGTAGGAACCCGGAGGCGATTGCAACAGGAGACTTGTGTGTTCGGTTTCTCTGCATAGGTCTGTAAGTGACCTCAAAAGTGCTATGGTGATTTTAGGAGTCACCAGTCACCCTCGAGTGGGCAAGTTTGTAGATAGGCAATCTGTCTAATACGCCCATACATGCGCACCGCATGGGACGTGTACAGATTGGAAGTTTCCAGGAGAAATAAAATAAACTGCTTTTGCCATAGACGAAAGTATCCTTGACTGGACAGTTCTGAAGACCAGGACTGAGCAAAGATGCCGCTTTTATTTCCTTCCCGTCCCCTGTGGCTGCTTCCTCTCTGTCGCCTGTGCCTTCCTGTCTCTGTCCCTGTCTTCCTTCTCTCCTACCATCGCCGTCACCGTTCTTATGCAAGCCATGTGCCCTTCCTTTCCTTTCTTTTCTTTGCCTTTTTAAAAATGTATTCAGTGTAGGGTTTACAGGTTCTCATTACACAGATAAGACTCATAGTGGTCTGCCTGTTTTCAGCCTCCCAAGTGCTGGGATTATAGGCATGCGCCACCATGCCCAGTCTCAGTGCACTCTGGGGGGTGAGCCTGGCACGGCAGGCCTAGAGATCGAACCCCCAAGCCCTGCTCCTTCTTGCAGTGAGAAGTATTTTATAAATGCGAAATGTAACACTAAGAACATGGGTGGGTGTCATACACCATTTCCCCAACTCCCAGCACCCAGAAAGTCCTGCTCCTCAATGCATTCCAGGATCACCAACTGGTCTCTCATGCATTCTTAGCCCAGAGCACCAGAGGACAAGCTTCACAAGCGGGCAGCAGGAGCTGCCGATGAAACCGCAGCAGCAGCTGTTAAGCAGCCTACAAATTATGCTGTGCCGGTTCTGTTGGGGTGGAATTCCAGGCTTTGGGTGCCCTGCCCTTGCTTCATGGCAGAAATGGTGGTGAGGCCCTGGGTTTGGGCTGCACAGACCAGGTGCGTCCCGTCAGGGCTTCCTGGGACTCTCAGCTTGGATGACCACACTCAAGTCATCCACTTCTGGTCTTGAATTCCTTCTGAAATCTTTCCATGAAGGACTTTGTAAAGCAGAGAAAACTTTTTAACAGTTGTCTAGCGCTCCTTTCTTACTTATGCCGTGTGCTCTTTTAAAGAAAAGCCAGAATAGAAAGGAAGTCTTCACTTGCCAAAAAGGCTTTCTCCCCAGTAAGTGTGGAAGGTTGTTTTTCTTCCAGGTACTTTCTGTGAGGTTCTCCGCGCCTGACTGAAAGCGAGCTAAAGCTAAGATGGCTGTGGATGGTGAATGGGCCGTGTGAGGCATGTCCATGTCTGACTGCAGCTGGGGTGCACTGGTGTTACAGCTCTCGTGAGGGGTCACCGTTTGTTCATCGTTAGTCTCTTATCGTAAATCGTCCTGACTTTTATATAATTAGATTTCTGACCACACTTTACCGCATCACTGTACTGATTTTAAATGTTTGTATGCACACACACACACACACATATATATATGTATATATATATGTGTATATATATATATATATATATATATATATATATATATACATAATCAAAATGTGTGAAAACACTCCTTCATTTGAAGAAAAAAGTTAACAAGCCTTGTAAAGAATAACTTTAGTAACAAATGCCGAGTTTATTTTAAGAACAAACTCTGTAAATGTGCATACCTCTAAGAATAAAAATAGGGAAACTTCTCAAAGGTTTACTTGCTTCACTAAATATGACAGCTACCCACCAGTCGAACAGATTGTGGTCCTTGTTGATCTTGTGCCTGCAATTCCATGGTGGTTTAGGGGAGACGCAGATGGGGGTGGAATAGCCCACATAGTTTACTGTTGTGTCTGTATACCGAGTCTTCAGTGCAGCCACAGAGCGCTTTCCTAATCGAGCCTTCTGGTCAACCAATCCAGGCTGGTGGGGCTCTGAGGCCATCATAGAGTTGAGATTAAATGTACGGCAGCTCATTCAGGGTCCCTTCCTCTATTAGTACCCTGTGAGAGGCTCCTGCTGCCTCTCACAAACAAGTGTGCAGGCTTGGTGACATCCCCAAGACAAGCCACACTGAAGCCATGGCTGGGAGCACCAAGACTTGAGCTCCTCCTATGGCTTTGTATATTTTAGTTGTGTTTTCAAAGTGAATGAGAATCCTTGGCTCCACATCATCCATTTTCCCGCCCAAAGTGCTTTCTGGAAAACTGAACCATCACCAGAATGCCTTTGGTGAGCATAAGCAGACATTGATGGCAGCTCGGGTCAGCTGTGATAGGTCTGGGCTCCATCTAAGTCATTTCGTGGAGCCGCCATGTACACTCATTTCTGCGCTGTCTGAGACTCTCTGTGTGCTGCTTGGTCAGAGGTTGGTAATTTGTGTCAGTGACTCATAATCCATAAAACTGAAAATGTGTACTGTCTGGCCAAGGCTAGAAAGTTATTTCACAGCAGTGTCCTCACCCTGAAGGCAGGTGACTTATAAGGACACAGGACGAAAGCAGTGACGCTGGGGAGCCAGGTATCCGCGCAGTTGCAATAGAGAGGGGCCTTCCTGTGGAGCCAGAGTCGGCAAGTGAGCATGAGGGCAGTGAAGGTTGGGGGACCAGGAGCCACGCTGAGAGGGAGGACCTGGCCATGCGGAACAGGAGCACAGGGCGGACCCAGGGAAGAAGAGCTGCCTGAACATGAGACACAGAGGGTGCCAGAGCTCACATGGCCCTGCCACAGGGAGTAGCCTGACCCTGGAGCTTCTTGTTGTCTGTTTGTTTGTTTTTTTGAGACAAGGTCTTGCTATGCACTTCAGGCTGGCCTCAAGCTCACTTCATAGCCCAGGCTAGTCTGTAACTTCTAATGATCGTCCTGCCTCAGCCTCCTCCATGCTGGGATTATAGGCGTGCGCCACCCTGCAGTTCTTGAGTTTTGGTAGTTGTCCAAATCATGGGAATATTTATGTATACCCGCCTCTGTCTACAGGAACCACAGAGCTCTTTCTGCAAGCAGAAGGATAGGACCATGGTTTGTTAGTCACTCAGCAAATGCTGAAAACCTATAGGTTGTACAGAACTGTGCATGGCATGTCAATGATTGAAAACAAGGCCTAGTCCCAGAAAACCTGAAGTATTTTCTGGGCAAATTTAGACAGGGGCCAGTCATGGCAGCACAGTCCCGTCATGTCAGTTCTCTGCGATGAGACGCTGTGCTGAGAGGATTGCCAGCTGTCCCCAGCCTGTGAACTTAGCAACTCAGCCAGAACCCATCTAACTATACAGACTTTAAAGAGGGCAGGGATTTTAGCTCAGTGCAGAGGCCCTGGCTTCAATCCTCAGTCCAAAGAAAGAGAAAACAGTTGAGACAGATATAGCAACAGAGAAAGAGAAACTGAGAAGAAAGTAGAGAAAAGGATGGTTATTAAATTTAATAAATACCTAAGGCATAGTGCCAGGTACCACAGATACTAAGCTGTTTTACTCTGAGCCTCTGGCACTGTAAAATGTTAAGGGCATCAATGAAGAATTGAGCCAATAGTTCACCGAGGCCATCATCCAGATAAGACACCCCATTTAATGCCCCTTGTGACATCTTTTATACAGGAAAAATGTCTAGAAAAGGATGACAGGTAGCTACCTAGCAGTGTTGTACAGTAAAGTTCCACACAGGTCGAAGAAGATAAGAGTTTACCTGCTTTAGTCAGTATTGACACATGTGAGCCTAAAATAAAGGTGTGAGGCTGGGTAGAGCTCAGCAGCCCAAGCCCCTCAGGGACAAGTACAAGGACTGAGTTTGATCCCTAGTACCACATGCCACTCCAGCCCCAAAACCAGGCATGGTGGCACATACCTGTAATCCCAGTGCTGGGAGGCTGAGACAGGAGGATCATTAAGAGTCCAAGCTGCATAGTGAGATCCTGTACCAAATAAAATAAATACATAAATAAAAGATGTAAACCCATTTTATAGTGTGATATAAGCTATACCTTATTGAGAAACATTGAGTCCAATACTTACATTCTGCATAGACTGGTGTGCGCATGTTGTATAAGTTTTTTTTTTTTTTAATGCTTAGAATTGGTAGACATAAAAATAGCTTTTAAATCTGGAGGGAGGGACTGAGGAAGGATATTCACTAGTTCCAGCTGTATCTGAATATTTTATTTTATTATCTATTTATTTATTTTATATTATGGCTGCCTTAGCCTGTCCTGGGGTGGGGACAGGGCTGGCACAGCATGTGGTGCCTGGGATCAAATCGTGATCCCTGAGGTTGCCTAAGCTTGCCTAAGCAGGTGCTTTAGACCACTGAGTTATCTCACCAACCCCAAAACTGTTTTTTCGGTGGGACCAGGAATCAAACCCCACACCTTGTGTTTGCCAGGCAAGCAAGCATTTATTCCACTGAGCTATTTTCCCAGCCCTGTATCTGAATATTTTAATTCTTTCATTTTCAAAGTGATCCAAGCCCAAAGAAATATAGCCAAGTAGGTGCAGGGCAAAATGAGGAAATTCATTTTACAATCCTTAGACCTTTGTTGGAAATAACTGTCACAAGCGTTGGGGTGAGAGAGTGCGCATGCACGTGGGGAGGGCTGCGCAGTCTAAGGGTGTTTCTGTGGCCACGATCTGCAAGAGAGGCAGGAGTGCTCCACTTGGTGCGTCTTGCTAAGCAGAGGAGCGGCCCTGAGGACCCAGTTTTAGGTCTCAGAGTCCTGTTTTCCTACACAGTGAATTGTTTCAACCGCCACGTGCAGCCAGCTGTGTGAGCGCAAGGTGCCACGTCCTACACTAACAACACAGGCAGCCTGCAGTCTGGGGACAGCCAACCCCGTGCTGCTCCCAGGACGTGCGTGCGCTGCTTTTAGGCGTTGGGAGAAGAGCGGTGCGTGTGCTAGGAATCTCTGGCTAGCCAGTGCCATTCGCGCGAAGCCTAAATTGTCCCAGTGTCTTGGGGTCACCTCCCCCTTCAGAATATGAGAAAGTAAAGCCAACTCTGAGCAAGCTCGAGCGCAGGTGGGCACACATGCAGAGGGTTGCGCGACCCCTGGTTCCTGGGCCCTGAGATGGAGGGCCTTGGCAAGGAACCTCGTGGCTGGATGCCTTCTCTTGCACAAAAGTTGCCGGGTCCTCCAGGGAGGACAGGCAAAGAGCAGCCTCCGTGAGGGTGTCCAGAGCTCCCGAGACTGGGGCTGCAGGGCGAGCGAAGGCTGTGCGGCCAAGGCTGCAGAAATTCAGTGACTCAGATGCGCTAGCCACCACCCTCTGTTCTGCAGGACAAATGACCGAGATTCGTACAGTGTGCCCCTTCTGTACCGGTTCTCTACAAGGCTTCTTCCGGATGAAGCTATGGCGCACAGAAAATCCTTCGGCCAGTGCTGTCACGCGGTGTGCATTTAGGACCGTCTCACTAAACTGAAGCATTTCACGTGAGAAGGAAACCTGGACAGATGCAATTCTGGGCATCAAAGCCCAATGACCAGAATAAAATGTGACTTAGGGGTGATTTTTTTTTTTTTTAAGGAAAGGTCATGGATCATACGAACACATACATTGTCACTCACCAGGTGGCAGGTAGACATGATATCCCAGAAGCCTACTTCCTTGAAGAGGGTACAAGGACACTAATGTACGCAGATATATTCAAGTCCATCTCTTTTGTATGTGCCTTTTTGTTGTACATTTTTGTTTATAATTCAAATACTTAATATTTTTATCATATTAAACTCCAGCTTCCAGCCTTCTAAAATGCTGTTTAGGGCTGGCCAAATAGTTCGGCGGATTAAAGCACCTACAAGCAGGTTCAGGGGCTGGGAGTTCCACCCTTGGGACCTGCCACGTGCTGGCCACGTCCCCAGGGCGCACTGAGAAGGCAGTTGAGACTGAGCATGGTGGCCGATGTGTAAATTCAGTCTACGTTCACTGTGTTGAATCAAGGGGAAGGGACTAGCACTTCCAGAATGTTTTTGAAATGGGTTAGACAAGTTGACAGTTGATTGTCTTTCTCTGCTAGTATAGTAGATCAGAGGCTTTTGCCTTCTGGGGCACATGCATTCAGAAGAGAAAATATTTTAAATTCTTACCTTTGCAAAAGGAAAGAAAGAGGAGTCCTTCCTAGTAGCAGAAGTTGGGGAGGCAGTTGTAGAAGCTCGTGCATGGGAGCATGTGGGCCACACGTTAAAGGAGAGTCTTGCTTATTTGTCACCACGGTTGTCCCTTGGAATCTGCCACAGAATCTACTACAGCGATGGTGCTCCAAGTGGCTGTATACCAGGTGACAGCACTGGCTGGAGGATGCACTGTGCGCCATAGCTTTTGATTGTAGGAACCCCACAGCCGCCAAGTCCCACAGATGTGCCAGCCCCAGAGCATTCGCTCACAATCTGCCTACATCTCCTGTGTTCATTAAATCATCTTTAAAGGACTCTTAATTATAGACGGCTAAGTTAGATAGAGATGAATATACAGTCAGAGCGGGGCTGGGCTCTTACCGAAGTCCCTGAAAACCAGACATCAGAATTGGGCCTGGAGCCACCTCTGATGAAGGCCAGGCCTCACAATAAAGTCCCAGCACACAGATGGCACACTTCCCTAAGGGACAAGCAGAACTTGAGACCGAACTGTAACTAGTCCCACCCAGTCCATGAAGCCCAGATACACATCGGACGCCGGGGTGGCTGGCCAGGACAGGAGGACCTATCCCTTCCTAAAATGTTCCCGTCTTAGCAGCCATAGACAAGCCAAGGAGCTACGGACCCTGCTCCATGTTCGGCTTTCCTACTGGACCAGCACATCACCTGTGTGATCACACTTGTAGTCCCGTGAGTTGCTGGTAGATTGACTCATGATGTATTCATATCACATGTTTACTGTACAAATTACCCTACCTTGGGACCCCTGCTGTCTCTCAGGAGCTATTCCTCTTCCCCCCAGAAGCTTTTCTACTCGTAACCTCCTTTGTCCTTGGGAGTTATTCTGTACTTTAAAGGGACAGGAAGCCTGCTCAGCTGACTTCTAGCAGACTGGGAGGTGTAGTTCTCCTATATTTGTAACACCCAATACTGTGTAAATGTTAAGGAAATACTCCTGCAGAATTGCTTAGAGAATGCTGACAAGGACAAAGTCCATGCACACTCCATGCACACTCCATGCACACTCCATGCACACTCCATGCCCGTGCCGTTTTGTTTCTGATATTTTCAACTCGTGGTCCATTGAAGCCACCCACGCAGAACCCACGTATGTGTGGAATCTCCTCCTGCGTTTTCATTCATCCTACATTTAACTGATGAGCGTTTCTGATGAGGACTTGAAGGGGCATGTGGCCACTGTCAGAGAGCTTCAGTCCCCAGGGAGAAGCCTCGGGATGGAACACAGTGTGCTGTCACCTCAGAGAGAGAGAAGTGCATGAGCCCACACAGTGTGGGCGAGACGGGGGGTGGGGGGGCAGCCTGCCGGAGAGCAGGTGGAAGGAGTAGGGACAGGGGCCAGACAGGGAAGGACCTCTGTCAGCCCACAGGCGGATCCTTGCGCCTTCCGTGGGGAGCTGCAGGGAGGGCGGAGGCTTCTGAGTCCTGGCGGTGTCACTCTCCTGTCCTTTGCTCATATACTTAATGCAGTGCCTTCACTGTACTCTGATTACCTGATTGTCTTTTAGTTTCTGTAATGTCCCCAAGAAGAGAGAGTTCATGATTGCTTTTGCTATTCTGGATCCCTTCTGATTGCATATCATTTTTTTTTCTCTAATTCTATAAGGGATGCAGTTGGCGTTTTGATAGGTAGTGCATCCAGTCTAGATATCCGTTGTGGAATACGGCCATTCCGGGGATGCGAGTTTTACCTACCGAGGTACAGCAGTATCTTTTCATTTTCTGAGGGTTTCTTTGATCTCCTTTTCCAAGGTACTGTCTGGTCATCTTGATTCCTCAGTGGCTGACTTAGGACCAAGCCCTTGGGAGGTTCAAAGTGAGTCATCTTCTAGTTGAGCTGAATGAATGGGTGTAAGAATAGGTGAGTGGATGGATAGTTAGTTATTCTTTATTTGGAAAGAAATATACTTGGGCTAAGCCTGCTTTGGTGGAAAAAACAACACAGGAGAGGAAAAATGCTCTGCATTGGGTGTGGTAGAATGTAAAAATATTTTTATTAGAAATACTCTTGGACTTTACTATAAATTCGAAATTATTTCCTCCAATTCCTGACCCTTCCAAAATTTCACGTTCATGCGTACACTAGTATACTTGTTAAATTCTTGGATGCAACTCTTGATGGAGAAGTCAATTTCTTTCAGTAGGAAAGGTTTTTGAATAATATGAAAGGTTCTCATTTAAACACTAGTTTTGCAAAGCGTGTCAGGATTACATGAAAAGAAACTGGTTAGACCCCTGGAAAAACCATATTTCTGTCAAAAGCTGCAATGCAGCCTTCTATACCGAAGCATACTCCTTTAAACTATCAGTGAAGGAACAGTAAAGTAGCTATGGAGGTTCAAGGCAAGCAGGCAGACAGCTGGAATGTTTAGGAAATGACTGTGGCATTGGGATTTATTTTTGAGGGAAAGAAAAAGTTTCCATTAAATTTTATAACACAATAACATTTTTAAAAACTTACATTCCAGGGAAAACCTTATAGTGCAGATGTGAAATTCAGATTCTGTGTTATTCATGAATGGCAGTTCTCTTTTTTGATGGAGATAGCATACAAAATAAGCTTTTAATAACCTCATCCATCTGCTTTAGTTACCCCCTCATCCTGTCTCAGCTCACATACCCAGGAACACACACAAATCTTTTTTTTTTTTTCTTTTTTGGGAGATCCACCTGTATGCAACCCTGTCCTATATATACATTAAGAATCACTCCAGATATTCCCTGGAACATTAGAAGGAGATCCAACCAAGCATTCGGTCATGATGCAGAAGACTGTAAAACTGCTTGAGACTGAAGCACAAGGAAAAGAAAATGAGAGAACAAGGCTTTCTAGCCTGATGTCAGATGTTTCAGAAGGGGAAGAAGTTGTAATTATGCGCTTCCTTGGAAGAGTGGGATATTAATTCCTCTGAATCATTGTGACTCTGAGGCCCACTCTCCTCTCTTCTTCCCCTGAGTGCTCCCTCTCCTCTCTTCTTTTTCTCTCCTCTCCTCTCCCTCCCTTGCACTCTGTCACTTAAAAGCAAAAAAAAAGGCCTGGTCCAGAGCCTCTGGAATGAGCAAGGGGGAGCTGGGAGCCATCCCCTGCTGCTGCTCCCCACCTTTCTCATCTGAAAGGTCCTGGATCCTTAGCTTCCCCATCTACTTTGCACCACCACCCCCAGCATCCTGGTGAGCACCAGGGGCTTTGGGATGGTGACAGGCACATTTGTCAGCCCCAAAGGTGCCTTGCCCCTCTGTTCTGCTGAACCTTGAAGAGAGACGCCGTGCCAAAGGAAGGAATTCAGAACGCTGATCATAAATCAAGGCCTCATTCCAGTTCCTCAGTTCCTAGTGTGGTTTTCTTTTCTTTTTTTTTTTTAAATTAATTTTAATGAAAAGAAATAGCAACGAGACACTTTCAAAGCAGTTTAGTGGGACAGTTACATTACATTACATATTGCTGTCTTTGTAGTATTTGTTCAGAGTACAAGATGCAGACTTGTTATCTTGTACAAACACTATTAGTACAAATCTTTCTTCTCATTGAGCTAAGAGAAAGTAGTTGTATGCATAGTCCAGTGGTCCATAATAATAGTGGGTTGTCGGCAGAACTGGCAATGCTAGGAGCTGTCGACCTGAGCCTTTTACAGCTCAGCATATTAATCTGGCTTTACTTTTAAGACCTCGTGCTTAGACTTTTCTGCTGGATGGTTAAGACCAAGTTAAAGCAAGACCTACATAACAAAAAATGTAACTTTTGTACCTGGTAAAGTCAGTCAAATCCCCTCAGGATTTACCCTGAAACTGTATACAGCTGTATGTAGATCTTTTGTCAGTGTCAGCCATCTGGGAGTGTCACAGCCATTGCTTGACCAATTTGCTCTCTGTGAAAGGCTGAGAGAATGTCTTCTCTCTAGGTGACTTTCCTGAGCTGGGGAGATAGCTCAGGGGCACAAGTGCCTGCCTGGCAAGTACAAGGTCCTAGGTCCTGAGTTCAATCCTCAGTTCCACACACACACACACACACACACACACAAATATAGTGTGTGTGTGTGTGTGTGTGTGTGACTCTCCTTAGGCACACTATACATCATCGACCCCTTTCCTCTGTAGTCCCATAATCTCCTTGTACAGAAAATTTGGGACACCACTGAGTTATAGGATGTTACAGCAGAGGTTCTCTGCTGTACTGAGTCCTCACTGATCTTGAAGGGATTGGGCCAAAATATTGGCTATCCTTGTAGCCCTTAGTTTTCTCTAATTTTATGGTTTGCCGACTTCAGTTGTCAACCCTCCAGAAGAGAAGTTCAGTGATAATATTCCTGATGTCGTTTTCAACATGGAGACTTAGACCCCCAGTCTCCTCTGTAGAAGAGCTACATCCTTGGTCTGTACTGAGGAGTTTATGAAACGTCTATACGTTATTCCTTCCTTTGTGCTGTGCTGTTTACAGTATTCTGGGTGTCTCCCCTTGGTACTACATGTTCACAGACAATCATAGGCTATCACAATCAGTGTAAGCAGGCTGGGGAGACAGCTTGGCAGTCTAAGCAGTTGCCTGGCAAGTGCAAGGACCCAGGTTCAATTCCAAGCACTGCATGCCGTGACTGCCGTGATAATCAGGTGTGGTGGTGCATGCCTGTATTCCTAGGGCTGGGGAGGCTGAGACAGGAGGATCACTATGAGTCTGAGCTACATGGCAGGTAGTATGCAGTATGACCTTGTATGAAGTAAGTACATTTTAAAAAAAATCACTAACTGTTGCTTATTACAGTTTGGTTATTTCACCAGAATGGCTTTATTTAAAAAAAGACAAGACATGCCCCGGGATGTTTCACGACAGCCTGTGGTAGCTGCCACCAGTCCTGCCTTTTCCGTGTCACCCAGCCTTTGCACTGTGCTTCATAACTAGGCACCCTTCTCAGAGACTGGTAGAGCAGCCCGGGAGCTGCATGTGCCAGGTGCGCTGCCTCAGTTTCTCTTTCCCTGGAACTCATCTTGTGCCAGAAGCATCCGCCTTTGTTGGAGCAGATTTGTCATCATTGGCTGCATTTGTAATTTCATTTTGTTTTTAATTTTTTAAATTTTTAAAATATTTTGGCTGGCTCAGCCTGCCCTGGGGGTGGGGCTGACGCAGCATGCGGTGCCGGTGACTGAACCATGGTCCCTGCAGTTGCCTCAGCTTCCCTAAGCAGGCGCTTTAGACTGCTGAGCCATCTCATTAGCCCCTACATTTGTAATTCTATCTTCATTTCTAATTGTGAAGTTTCTTCCATGCATCTAAGTTATCTTTTATTATAACTCAGAGATGAACAGATAAAGGATGCTCCCTGAACGAGGAAGCTTAAATAATGCTTTGTAAAAATTTTTATAGTGATTTTTATCAGCTGAATTATTTTATAGTTGTGGCCATGTATATTGCCTATTAAAAATAGTTATTTGAAATTACTGTGCTCAAGTCAGTCTGAATAATATTCTTGCAATGGGGTGAGTGCAAAAATGTAAACAACAGTTTATCTTGCTAAATGTGGATATGAAAATGTTTGGCGTACACCAGCAAAGTTAAACAGAAAATTGTCTTGCTGAGGATATTCATCTATCAAATAAAGTAATACTATCTTGGCAGTTTTTTCAATACAACTATTTCTAAATATTCATTACAGAAAATTATTCTAGGGAAAAATTCAATTATAGATATTAAGTACTTAATTTTGTGTTGGGGACATAAAAACTTGGGTATCGGATAGCTTTGTAGCCCATTGTATGTCATTATACTCAATAAATATTTGAGAGAAAGGCTCTTTGCTCCTTTGCAAGGTATAAGCGAGGTGGCATTTTCTTACTGAGTTAGGCAGCGCTTCACCCTGGGCCTGTCACGGGCAGACGCTGAGTGAAGAGTTGATCCTATGATCGAGCGCGTGATGTAAAACAGAGCTCAGAATGAGGCTCCAGGGACAAGATTATGGGAATAATTAACATCGCAAGAGCCCCAAGCAGGAAATAAAAAGAAATGACTTCACCCTTCATAGGAATAGGAGAAAACTGGGGCGAAGGGCGAGGGAGCTGGGATAGTTCTGGGGAGAAGAGGCAGTGCTTGTGCTTTGGAGACGCTGGATTTGAAGCTGTGGTCATCATAAGGGCGACACACTGGGGCGTCTCCTGGGTCGAGATAGAGCTTCGGGGTTGCTGTCGGCTGCATTTTTCAAGCAGTTTTTTATAGTGAGCCAACCCCGTGCTCGATGCTAGGCCAAGGTGAGAAGTTTAGAATGAAAGAAAATAAATATCTGCTCAGGCTTCGGAGAAGTTAGGTAGGGGCAGGGTACAGGGCATGGAGCGTCTGTCCGTGGGTCATGAATGGGGTCCAGGAGAGGAAGAAGTCTCCAAGGTCGAGAGCACAGTTAGGAGAGAGGCTGATTCGCCATAATTATAGATGTTCAGAACAGTCATTTTTATAGGGATAGAATATGCTTTTTAGAGTTGGGGATCAATTTTTAGCTAGAAAGCTAAGAGAAAGACACACAACTTATTTTTGCTGGTGTCTATCAGTTATACACAAAAATAATTACGCAGTATGCTCATTGTGGTGGAGAATCATTCTTTTTTATTTTACAGAGAAAAAAATGTAACATAAGTAATAAACAGTTGAGATGAGGGAAAAGAGACAATGGGGAGAAAAGGCAGCGGAAAATGATAATCATGTAGGTATATACAAAAGATAGCTAAGGTCTCGCTGCTAATTTCTATTAGCTTTTTGAAGGTAACAGGTCATGTTTAAAATTTTTACTTTGGGGACTGGGGAGATATAGCTCCGTGGTACAAGTGCCTGCCTGGCAAGTGAAAGGTCGTGAGTTTGAACCCCAGTCCTGCAAAAATAAAATAAATAAATAAATAGATAAATAGATAGATAAAAATTTTACTCTGACCATTATTTTCTTATGAAACCTTTTTTTAGCTTTATTTTTATTATTTATTTATTTATTTGGGTGGGTGTGCCGAAACTTGAACTCAGGACCTTGTGCTTACTATACAGGTGCTGTGCTGCTGGGCTGTCTCCACAGCCTCTTTTGTTTTTCCTGAAAGCAAAATTATGACAGCAGTTGTTTGGTGTACAACGAAAAATACACTTTTACCTAAGTACTAATTATGTGTGCTTAAATATTTATAAATGTTTAATTCTGTAATTTCTCACACACCTTTTGGTAAATCAGACATATTTCCATGAAACAACACTTACCTTTTTGGGTTGGTATATATACTGGCCAAGTGTTTAGGTTTTTTTCTTTTAAGGCAAAGAAAATTCTAGATGCTTGTTGTGTGTTAGTAACACCAGAGCCAATAGGCAGAGGCCCTCAAGATGAGACACATAAAGACTAAGACACAAAGCCCAGACACGGAGGAGACGTCCCAGTTGACACATATGCACTACCTGTCCATTTACGAGCAATGTGTGACATTTTACAGGGTACCAATCCACAGTCTTTAAAGAGGCAGTTCTAGAAACAACCATGGCACAAGGGAGGGTCTGTTGAGCCCTGTGAGACACTTCCAGAGGAACATGGAAAGACAGAGGGTGTGTGGGACCGTGAGAGTGAGGAGAAAGAATGACAGGTGTAAGGTCAGAGTGACGCCATGAGGGAGGCAGCAGAAATGGCCAGCAGAAGGAAGCAGCCAAGGGGGACCCGTGCTCCTACCCAGGAACTATCATCCTCTTCAAAGAAGAGAAAGGGACATAAGAGCGGCAGAGCAGTAGGAGAGAGGGTACCGTGGTTCTGTCCTGAGCTGGCTTCTGCGACAGATCCATGCTGATTGATTCAGAATGTCATGAAGAGCTATGAATGGATTCTGGGAAATGAAGTGACACTCCTGGAGCAGCAGTTTAAAAGACGGATATGACAGTGGCTTGTAATTCTGCAATGAAGACAAATGAGATTTGGGGAAACTGGCTGAAACCCTACTGTAGCAGCCTATCCGTAAATGCAAGTGAGGATTGGGCTGGAATGAAAAGGAAAGAATGTCTGCGTGCATACTGTACAGTGCAAATATTAGGGAACGTTCCAGAGAGAGAGAGAGAGAGAGAGAGAGAGAGAGAGAGAGAGAGCACAAGTCTACATTTTCAGTTTTCACAGGGCCCTCTCGTTTTTGGCAGGTGGAGATGTGGCCTGATCCCCGCTTCCTTTCTGTATCACCGGTGTCTTCTCAACTGCAGAAGCCACTGAAATGTCTACATAAATTCCTTCATGCATCTGCCCCACTTGACCTGGCCCCACGCATTTCTCGGGGCACGTAGGACTGCACAGGACTGTGTTGGGTCGCAAACTGGTGGTCCCAGGAATTTTAGAAAGCCCTCTTGACTCCTTGAAAAATACACCAAGTCTTCTGGCCAACAGTAGCTTGGAGATTGTGTAATTGCTCCATGGATTTGGCCTCAAATGCATCTTTACCTGGTGCTCCATTAAGAGCCAGTTGGAAATGTGTCTTTATTTTTATAAGGCTCAATTCCCTCCTTAGGAGACAGAGTAATCTCTGATCAAGCAATCAATTGCTGTTATTGTGTTGTCTATTCAACTGTTCCGTCTTTTCAATATTAAAGTACATTTAATTGCAATAAAACGTCTAACACAAGTGAACAAGCTTCTGCCAGTTGACCAATTTTAGACTCGCTTTTCTCTCCTTTGCACCTAATAAAAAGCTGATTTAGTATTCTTGCTTTATGAATCCCATAAACACTATAGACAAAGCTTCTTGAGACCTGTGCCCCATGACAGCTTTTCCTCCACACGGCTGTGAGTGCTCTGCGAGCTCGCTAGCTCTGGGATGGACTCAGACTCATGTCACCCCCTGTCGCAGTTAGGAGACAGTCGGCTCAGTCACTGGGTGCGTCCATACATTGACAGCGCTGTGGCACCAAACAAATGGCTTGTTGCCAAATCTTATGAATGGCACTACATTTTTAAATCTAAAACTTATGTGGTAGGAGAACACCCTGGTTTTCTTTACATTTCTTCTTGGGTACCAGAAACTAAACTCAGGACCTCACGCCTGCGTGGCAGGCTCTACGCCACTGAACTAAACCCCCAGCCCTACTATTGTGCTTTCTAACATCTGTTCTGTAAATTTGTTTTAGCTGCTACTCAGATATAAGTAATCAAGTTATTGGTACTCTTTTTAATTTAGAAAAATAATATGGTTCTGATGGTCAATATTTAATATTTAAGGAAGTCACTTATAATTTTGCTTATCTTCTCTCAAGCTCAGTCCCTTGATTAACTTGAATTAATAAATGGGGCCCTTCCCCATGAAATAGATTTAAGTATGACAGTGTACTCCGTCAGACTGAGAGAGGTTATTTATTTTACTTCTGAGAATTTTGGAGCTTGCTTCAAGGCTGTTCCCACCTGAGGGAAGAAACAGGCTCTTGTTCCCCCCCCCCCCTGCAGTAGCCCTCGGTGCTCAGGAAATTCACTCAGAACTCCAGCATATGCCAAGACTATAAATGACTCCTTTCCTTCCATGTAAGCCTTCTCATGGCTTTTTTGCAGGTGATGGGATGGCACAGTTTTTATGTTTATCACACATCTATATCCTTATAATTTTATAAGAGAATTTAATGCACCCTTTAAAATAATAGTAATTTATCTTCGGTGCTCCCTAATCTAGATTATTGGTTACTATTTGGTGGCTTCCCTCACCCCAGTTTTTTGGAGGAAGGTCCTCCAAACTGGGTGTGCTCAGGTCATGGTGAGATTTGAAGGACAACCAAGCCTCTGACAGCGTTCCCCTCTTAATCCACAGTTTAGAATTCCAGGCACTTAGCTGGCTTTTGTGTTCTGCCATACAAGTCCAAGAAATAGGGTGCTCGGCCGATTTTCCTGACATCCTTCCACTTTATGCTTAAAAGCAGATGCAATTGGTCTTCTAAAAACTCTTTCTTTAAAGAACAAATACCTTGGCAGTACCCTTTGAAAGTAAAGTGGATTTGTTTTACAGATCAGATTTATTTACTTTTAGTCGTTTCCATGGCCATTTGTGCCATCTTAGTGATTTAAACATAGTGAAATTTAAAAGTGAGCATGGAAGCCAAGTGTGGCGGCACGCGCCTGTAGCCCTAGAGCTCTGGGATACCGAGGCCGGAAGTGCACAAGTTCAGCTCCGTTTGGTCAGTCTTGTGGGAAGACTCTGCTGGGGATATAGATCAGCTTGAAGGCCCTAGTTAGTGCTGCAAAATCTGTGCATCGTTCTGCCCATCCATCTGTACTGCAATCCATTCACTCATCCATGCACCGTCCACCAATCCTTCCTTCCTTCCTTCCTTCCTTCCTTCCTTCCTTCCTTCCTTCCTTCCTCGCATCTGTCCATCCATCCATTCAAATATACAAAACAGGCCGGGCATGGTGGCCCACGCCTGTAATCACAGCCCTCGGGAGGCTGAGGCAGGATGATCAGTGTGAGTTCGACACCAGCCTGGGCTACAAAAGTGAGCTCAAGGCCAGCCTGAACTGCCTAGCGAGACCCTGTCTCAAAAAGACAAAAACAACAACAACAACAAAAACAGATGTGGTAGCTGGGAGTGGAGACTCTGGCCTGTGCAGAAGTGTCACCCCCTGTGTGCCCCTTCTTCCAGCATGCTTTCCTATTCCATTGCCTCTATATGTGAGTTCCTTGAGTTCATTAGATCTATCTGAAAAGTCACACCCTTCCCAAAGTATCAAGTAACTGGCTCCAATTTGTTTAGTGAAACATGGGAATTTCTCCCTCAAAATGTTGTCCTCTAGGGGTCTCCACTAGGTATGGGCTTTGCCTTTTCAGTCCACTGAATGAACACGTGCTAGAGAGTGCAGCTACGTGACATGCATGGGAGTTATTTTCCTGTTTGAACCCAGAGACTAAGCAAAACCTAACGTGGCTTGAGTCTACAGTTGAAACCCATGAACTACCTCCTCATTCCTTAATATTGACTATTTTGTGTATTCTTACCCAAGGAGATATTGTCATCGCTTTGTGAACTGTGACGTTTTCATTCTGGTCTATGACTTCAGAGAGGTTGACTTACAAAAAAAAAAAAAGAGGAAAGTATAAGACTTCTCATGAATTTCACAATATCCAGAAAATGTTGAGGTGTGAGCTACTTGCAGTTTAGCCATTATTCAAATAATTTAGGAATTAAACCATAATCGCAGAGAGGAAAGTAGCTCCCTGTGTGGCTCAGTGCTCACTTGGAACTGCCTTCTCTCACTCGGTCTCTTGCATTTGAGTTTTTTTCCACGTTACATAACTTAATCAATAGCAATGCCACTTGAGATCCCCACTCGGACCACTCTCCTTGTTTTCCCAGCTAATTTTTTGGCGTCTCCTAAGGTATTTGATGAGCGTCCCCACCTAAGTGTGTACAACTTTGAATTCCTGGTTATCCTCATCTCCTTAGTCCAAACCTACCCTTGTATGCTCCACCATCTGAATATCTGGACTCTCCAAAGTCCATCCTCCCAGACCCTGAAAACACTACAATTCTGCAGGAAGAAAAGAAAAGAAAAATTCTTTCTGTTTAATTCATTCCTACCTTAACAAAAAAATCCATAGATTAGATAATTTATAAGTCATAAAGCATGTATTTTGAAAACTGAAAAGTCCATGATTGAGACAACAGCAGATACAAGGTCAGGTCAGAGCTACTGTCCTTTTCCAAGGTGGAGCTGTGTATCTGGAATCTTCCGGAAGGGACTTGCATTGTCTTCCCCGGGCAGGAGGCAGAGAAGGGAAAAAGGAATGAGGTTTCACCCTCTTCTGTAAGATCCCTGGATGCTGTTTAGCTATAGCTACACTTACTTGTGCCAACTTAATTGGCTTTGGGATCGCCCATAGAGCTGGCAGAGGACACGTATGAGTGCACCGAGGGGTCATGGAGGCGCAGCTGCTGAGTCAGTGTGTCACCCTGGCTCCTGTCCTCTGGTACCACTCCTGGTTCTGCTTCTGGGCCACCATGGACATCATGGTGGTGCTCTTCTGTGTCCTGAGACGGTGCTCCTGCATCCAGCTAGCCCTGGACTCCACCCAGCCCCTGAGAGCACGCGTCCCATGCATTGTGTGCAGGGCTCCAGGGAGGAGGGCCTCAGCTCTGTGTGAGCTCACTCTTCTTCTTGCCTTTCCTTTTTCTTCTTGAATGCCAAGGCTGGAGCGCAGGGCCTCAGACATACTAGGCCAGTCCTGTCCCTGAGCTGTACACCCAAGAGTAATGCCACTTTGAAGGACTCGCCTTTGTGATTTAACCATCTCTTAATATTATTTATGAGCAATTAGCGATTAAGCCTACAAACAAGAACCTTGAGAACACATTCAGACTGTGCCACCACCCATAAGAAGATTCAGTTCTAAATAGCTTGACTTTTTCTTGTCGATGTCAAATGCAGGCAGTGAAATCCTCCCTTGCAATCTCTTTCCAAGCCCAACACTTCTCGGCACTCCCCCTCCTCTCTTCTGGGTAGGTACTGCGGTAGCTGACAGGATGGTTTCTCCGAGTCTGTTCTCATCCCTTGCGGTCTGCTCACAGTGGTAATGTGACAGTGTACCTTGGAAACCCAAGGCAGGGTACAAACTTCCTCTCTTGAAAATCTTCTTGCAGTACCACTGGGAGGTTACAAGCACTAGCTTTTTATCGTTTGATGCAGGGTCTTGCTACACAGCTTAGACTCATAGTGATCCTCCTGTTTCAGCCTCCACAGTGCTGGGATCACAGCTGTGCACCACCGTGCCTGGAGTTGGTGTCTGGTGCAGTGTGCCTGGGGATCTGAGGCCATGACAGCAGGCAGTACTGGGGATCGAACCAGATCCTTGCACTTGCCAGGCAGGTGCTTAGGTCCTGTGCTGATCTCTTAACTGGGTGGCAGAGCCTATGCTCGAAGCTCACAACCCTTCTCCCCCCTCCCACCACCTCTTATTATTCCTGGCTCACACATAAGAAAACTGAGGCACAGAAAGATAACTTAAGTTCCTCAACATCACTGTCTTGGTTACTTGTAACTCATGGCTGAGACAAAATACTCGACACCCAAAATTAAAGAAGCAAAGGTTAATTTAGAGGCTCATAGAGGTTTCAGTCCATACTCAGCTGGCTCCAAGGCAGAGTGGCATGTGGCAGAGAGCCGTTCATGGTGGTGGAGAACAGCAAAGAGCAAAGGGAGGAGCGCTAGCTGCAGCAGCTAGCAGGCCTCTCTCCCTTCCTACACTGTACGCAGATTACACACAGCAGGGCGGGTGTAGCACTCGCACCCATAATCCCCACATTGGATCATAAGTTAATCACAAATTCCAGAAGCTGCCCTATGACTGCATGAGGCTTTGCGGGGAGACAACTAGATACAAACCCTAGTAATCACTGAGCTGGGCTTTGTCTGCTTGCTTTGTAATTATTTGCCTTCTTAATGTGGCATATTTTCATAAACAGTTGTCTCACAATCATTTTATAGATAAAAGTAGCCTGTCGTACATACTTGCTTGAACTAAAGAGTGACATCATTGCACGTATTTGCTAGGAAAGTGTGATTGGTTGATATCTAAGTAATGTGATCAAATCAGGTAATTAACATTTCCATCTCTGTAAACAATAGTAATTTCTTTGTCTTGGGAAGTTAAAAGGTCTTCTCTTCCAGTTCTGTATAGGTGAAGTGCATAATTGTTGCAGATTATAGTTGTTGCACTGAACCCCTTCGGTGCACCTCTCTTTACCTGTGCTTTGGTACCTGCTACCCAGTCTTTCTCTATCCCCTCCCCTGTCACAGTTTCTAGCAGTGTATTGCCATGCACCGCTCCACCCCAGCCTTCCTATCTTTCCCCGTGAAATCACCTTTTCTTAGTTCCCACAAAAGGCTTATTTTACCCAGCATGATATCCTCCAGTTCCATCCACACGGCCACCAATGCCAAGCTTTCATTCTCCTTTATAGCTAAAAAGCATTCTCTTGTCCAGATATACAACATGTATGCAGACATCTCTTCTTGGACACTTAGGGTTCATTCTGTATCTTGGTTGTTACGAATAATACCACAATGAAAAATAGAGTTCAAGCATCTCTTTGATGCACTAATACCATTTCGTTTGAATATATACCAAGTAGTGGGGTAGGTACGTTGTATGGCGGCCGTAGTTTTAGGTTTGTGAGAAGCCTTTCTACTTTTCATGTTTTCTGAGGTGGCTGTATCATTTACATTTTCACGCAGCATGTGTGAGTTTACCTGTATTTTACCCTTGTCAGCAGTTTTTTATTTTCTCTTCTTAGGTCATTCTAAGTGGGGCGCAAAGCTATCTCACTGTGGTTTTGATTTATGGTTCCTTGAGGAGCAGCGACATTGAGCATATTTTCATAAAGTTGGTGGCTTCTCATGGGCCTGTGTCACATGTAGATCATTTATACATTGTTGTCCAAAGGAAAGACTTTCTATATAATTAGCTCTCTTGCCAACAGCTAACATATTATCCTTAGGGATATCAAATTATTTGTAATATATGTATATATATGTGTATATATATATATATATATATATATGTATGTATATATATATATATATATATATATGTTTGAATTGTAATATGAACACATTGTAAGTCTATTGTAATACAACCTAAAGATCACATGACTTTACTTAGGAAATTGTTTCCGAAACTTGATTAGATTTCCATTATGTTTACTGCGAGAATTATCAGCTTATTTAGTATGTTGCCAGGTTACATAAACAAAATAATTAAAAGACAATGCCTCCCTGGATGCACCATTCTTAAATTGAGAGTTACTCTTGGAAAAACAGAAGTTAGCCATCATCCCAAGTATCATCAAGTTACTCTAACATGGTAAAAAGCACATAGATTTTTTTTTTCCTTTAGGATTTTCTTTATATTAGCATTCTCTACATGTGTTTCTTATTTACGCACCATCATTTTTTTTTAATTTTTGATCTTTTGAGACAGGGTCTCACTATGCAGTTCAGGCTGGCCTTGAGTTCACTTTTTGTAGCCCAGGCTGGTCTTGAATTCACACCGATCCTCTTGTCTCAGCCTCCCAAGTGCTGGGACTACAGGTGTGCGCCACCACAGCACGGTAGCCTCATTTTTTATACTAACTTATTTTTGGCAATATCCTCCCGAGCATGAGTAACCAAAGCATAATTGGTGATCAGATAACCTTTGAAAATTTTGAGTGCAAAGACTGCATTATGACTTGGCAATTTTTGTTGGCTTTGTGTTTTGGTCAAATTACTTGTGTTTTGTGTTGTTTTCTTATTGACAGTTCATCTGTACAAAAGTAGCTTACTGCTTGGCACATAATGAGCTATATTCCTGGATTTGTAGAGTTGCATCCCAAACTGGGACAAGTTCCTTAAAAAAATGGACTGGATCCCTTCCCAAGTTATTTACTGGTTTTTAGCCATTACATCATGTAATAAAGTAACAAATGCCACATTAAAATGAGCTTGTAGAGCCAGCAAGATAGCTCAGCGGACCAAGTGCCTACATTGGCCACCACATGGACCAGGATTCGATGCCTGGTCCCAGCAAGCTGTGCTGCCCCCCCCCCCGCAGTGCCCTGAGTCAGTGACAGAATCCAGGTATGGTAACACATGCCTATAATCCCAGTGATGGGGAGGCTGCAAACAGGAGGATCAGCATGAGTCCAATCTGCCTAGTGAGACCCTGCACCAAATACACAAATGAAAAAAAATTAAATAACTAAGTCAAAGGAGCTTCTGTGATGCAGGGCTGTTCTGTGGCTTCCACTCCATTCCTTCATTTTCATTTAGTGTTTGTGTCCTGCTTTTCTTCCCTAGGGTACAGCTCAGGTTGAGGTTCCCGCCTACCATGCACAGGCCATAGGTTTGATTCTTCCGGTTGGACAAGAAGCAGTAGTGAAGCAGTCCTTATCCTCACTGCTTTTCCTCCCAATGTGTTTATATCCTAAGCCATATTTTTGGTGCAGCTGAGAAAAGTAAAAAAAAAAATTTTTTGCTGTGCAAGCACATTTGCTTGAGTCAAAATTACTGTTTTATGTTGTTAATGTTGGAAAGGACCAGGCATGCAAAAATCGTGATGGCCTAGGAGGAGGAAGAGGAAAAGAACATGAAGCCTTAGTTCCCTTCCAGAGCCAAGTGTATATATTGTTGTTTTGGCTAGTCGGAGTAGCACCAAGTGGACAGTGGGATGTGATGGTCTATGTGGCTTGTTGGGAATGCTTTTGTCAATTAGAAAGCAGGCCTGGGGGCCACTGAGATGGCTCAATGGTCTACAGTACCTGCTGAGGCAATCTTAGGCAATCTCAGGGGCTGAGGTTCGATCCCTGGCATCACATGCTATGCCAGCCCCATCCCAAAGGTAGGCTGAGCTGGCCATAATACAAAAAAAGAAAACTAGAAAGCAAGCATGGAGAACGGCTAGGTAGATGGCACTCCATAGTGCCTGTGAGAGACAGAAAAGATTCTGACCATTACTGCTGTTCACCAGTAATCCAATAGAAACACGTACGTGACTGAAACTTCTTGGGAAACAACATCATAAGAGGGATATTTTTCTTTTACTTTTAAAGAAAGCTGTTCGTGCTATTAAGCAAATCCAGCATTTCAGACACTGGAAGAACGGATTCACCCTTCATCCTTTTAGGACATGGCCTTGTTTCGGCTGTCATTATTTTGGCTGTTTAAGCCACACTAATTGGTAAAAGAAAACTAGAGCTAGCTTGGCTGCTAAAGTCTAAGACTATAATGATCTCGAATAATTACCAAGCTCTCGGTGAACTTATGAAGGCAGAGCGCAGTAGCAGCAAGTCTTGCTCTGCTCTTTAGAAAAACTTCCGAGATGAAGTATTTTAAAGGTCTTCAGGAAACTTCCGGTGAACTACCGTAGTAACTGTCTGAAAGAACTCCTGTTGCCCAGGAGGCTTACGGTTTCAGCTCATTAAGATTTATCAAGGACATGAAGCCTCCCACTGTGCAGTTAGAATCTTATGTGGTATTTAGCGCAATGCCCTTCTTAAGGTCAGTAGTTGGAAAATATTTCTGTCTTTTGAATATTAATGAGGTCACGGGCTGCTCTGCAGCCGCCTCTCTGGGTCCTCTGCCCATGCCTCGCTCCAACTCCAGGGTCGCCTGGCCCCTCGCAAGGTGCTGTGGCCCCTTGTCTTAGTTACTCTTCTCTCGTTGCTGGGACAAACACCTGACACAAGGTGAGGGAAGGAAAGGTTTATTTAGCTCACAGTTGCTGGAGGTTTCAGTCCATATTCGGCTGGCTGCAAGGCAGAGAGTAGCAGTTTATGGTGGTAGCTAAGAGCAAGAGAGCTGGGAGAGCTAGCAGAGGCTCTAGCAGCTAACTGTTCTTCCTACCTTACATTGAAATGCAAATTACCTGCCCCAGGGGAGGTGCAGCACCCACTCCCACAATAATCAATTATGAATTCCAGAAGCCACCCCAAGACTGCATGGGGTTTTGGGGACACCTATGCACAAACCATAACACCCCTCGTCAGCAGTCACTACTCTGACCTGCAGTGCAGACCCCCACCAAATTTATGAGTGGCTGGACCTTCAGAACCAGACGACCTTGTTGGCTTTGGCTTAGGCTCTGTTGGTCCCATGGTTGTTTTTTTTTTTTTTTTTTTTTTTGGCAGTATTGCCCTGCACTCTTCTAGACATGTTCTATAACCCCTGTGGTCAGAAGCCCTGTCAAAACTAACAAAGGATGCCAGCTGCTCCGTGGGATCCATCATGCTATCTCCAGTGTGCGCTTAGGACAGCTCTCTTTTGGTCCCTGAGAGCTAAGAGCTGCCTTAGTGGAAGCTGGCCTCGCACCACTTGCCTAGTTCATTGTATTTCACAAGCAGAACCAAAAGAAAGCTGACCCAGCCTTCCACAACTCGGGTGGGTATAAAGCCCTGGATGGGAACAGGGTGGAGACCAGAGCAGGTCCTATGGGCACCGAACATGTGCCACAGGAAGTGATGACACAACTCTGCAGGGAACAACTTGTGTGGACACACAGGGTGCGATCAGAAGGGGAAGCATCAGCAGCTCATACAACTCACTGTAATCCTGCCTTCACATTACAGTATAGGTATTTAGCATAAAACAATCAAATATATTTTATCTAGTACATTGTAATTTAAAGATCACCATTTATGTTTGTTTGGGGGGGTTATAACAAAAAGTGTACATTTTCAAAGGCAAGATTATTAAAAATGATGAATATTATGTTCATCATCCTCATTTGCATGACCCCTATTATTGGACTGTCAATGTCATTATCACTAGTAGGTATATTTGCCATGAATCTCATAAACTGCTGCTGAACTGCTCAAAACACAAAGAGTTTATGTACATATTTTGTCAGACAGATTCAGATTATGGCCTATCTGTACAAAAATGTTTTGTTTTGTGTTTTAGTAAGGGTCTACAGGGCCTCATCATGTAGATCAGACTCGTAGTGATCCACCTGTATTCAGCGTCCCAGGAGCTGGGATTAAAGGTGCTCACCACCAAGCCCAGGATCAATTGCCATGCTAGGGTGCCCTGGGGGTGGGGATTGAACCCTGGCCACTGCACTCTGCATAAGCAGGCGCTTTAGTACACTATGCTATTTGGCTGGTCCTTGGACAAATACGTTTTTAGAAGAGAAACTTTATATTGAAAAAAAATACATAATTTGCCCCCCCCCCCGAACTGGGGATTGGACTCAGGCCCTTGAGCTTGCCACGCAGGCGCTTATTCTACTGAGCTATCTCCCCAGCCCCTATAATTTGCCTTTAAATCTCACTAAAATTAATAAAGAATAAAAATAAAAAATTAAAGGTAGTATCTGTTTTCATGAAGTGTTTATATGTTGCCCACCAAAACCATTTTTTAAAACTCAACCTAAAGACTGTAATTAAAGGAAAAATCCATTGGTATAGTATGGTGTTGTAAAGTTACTCGAGTTTAAATCTCTATTGCTGTCATAAAGATCTACTCAAGAATTGCTAGAAACTTTTGGTAAGAGAACTAGAAGCATCTTTTCAAACCCTTAACTACCCCTGGCGTAATTATTTGCATCTCAGATTGGTCAGAACCTAAGAAAACACTTTTCACCTCCAAGCTCATGCGAGGCCATTAGAAGCATGTTGACTCCTTCCAAAGCAACCCTGCCCCTCCCTTCCTTTCCACACAATTGTATTTTTCTTGGATTTGTCACTTTTTGAAATTTTACTTATTCACTCTTAGTGGTGCAGAATCATCCAGTGCTGCCTCGTCAAGGGTCAAGGTGGCAGCAATGTGCCAGTTTTTTTTTTTATTTATTTTTTATTTTTGTACAGAAAAAAATACAACAAAATTTCAAAACAAAATAGGAAAATAGTAGTTAATGCCCTGCATGTGGTCTTCAGTGTAGTTTCTCTGGGTACAAAATATGGATGTAAAGACTCTCCAAATGAGATAAGCACAAACATCTGTTTTCAAAGAACAAGAGAAACTAATAATAATATTGTCTTGTATGCTTTTTCTTTCCTGCTTTCCTTTGCCCCTTCCCTTGCCCAAATTCTTCTCTTGTTTCAAAAACCCTTTTTTTTTTACCCCCCATTTCACAGTGTCTAGTGTAGACTTTGACCCTACTGACTCTTCTTCTCACACCAGGGAGGAAAAGTGAGGTTTACACATGTGAGTCAGATTTATTTCGCTTATGAGTATGGCCCAAATTACATCCACTTACCTATAAAAACCCAGTGTATCCTATGTTGTTTGCAAGATTTAGCAATGAGAAATTGTGCTTCTGTAAACGGTTCCATTCTTCTGGGAAGACATCCAGAAGGGGCATCAGTGGGTCGAATGGGACCTCCAGTCCTAGCTTTTTGAAGAATCTTCACACTGATTTCCAACGTGATTATACCAGTCGACAGTCCCAGCAGCAATAGAGAGGGGTTCCTTTTCTCCCACAGCTCCTCAGCATTTGATATTGATTGGCTTTTGGACAACAGCCACTTTCTGGTGTGAGGTGGAATCTCACTATTGCTTTAACTTGCATCTCTTGAATGACCAGACACAACATTTTTTTTTTTTTTTTTTTTTTTTGCCATTTGTATTGCTTCATCTCAGAAGTATATATTCATCTCTTCTTTGAATATATGAATATTCATATATTCAAAGGAACAGCTTTGGATTTGGGGGATCTAACTTTTAAAAAATTCTTTATGTGTTTTAAATAAAAGTTCTTTGAGAGACAACTGGCTAAACATTTTTTTTTCCCACTTTGTGCGCTGTCTTTTCACTTTGTTGGCGATTTCTTTTGTTGCGCAAAGTCTTTTCATCCCATAATCTGTTGCCCTTGAAGTGATACCCCAGGGGCCCATGCCATTGGCAAATTGACCTCAGCATCACTTCATGAGCTACAAAAAACTCTTCTGACTATAAATGTTAATAATCATCAGGCTTCTGTTCATGAATATGAATGACTCCCAACCTGTGACCTACACTTGAAGTCCCGTTAGAGGATTCAGCCGTGGGAAATAATAGGAGTCTTCTCGCACCTTTCCCATATGATTCTATCTTAGCACTGAGGGTAGAAGACTTTCATCTTCAAAATGCAATGAGGCTTTTGCCATACTTCGAACCATTTTTCAGTACTTAAAAAAGTAGAGGCATACATTATGATATTTAAAAGTATGTTAGTGTTATAAAAAAATTCTAGTTCTAAACGTGTGTCCATACAAAAAGGAAGTAGTAAATGGATTAAGTTTGTATATGGATTTGTAGGAAAGCCATGGTATCATAATATCAACTCATCAATATCAATGTCATAAAATAGAAAGTTTTAAAATACATATACTAGCAGCAGTTAGACACAGTGGCAGAAGTAGGAACACAGCATTTGTCATGAACTTTTTCTAAACCACATGCCTTTTCTTCTTCCATTTTCTAGTTGGGTCTTGTTTCCAGAGCAAGAAGATAATCACAGTGAATATATTTCTACTCAACACTGTAAAATTATGCTGCCTCTTGGGCTTAAATTTTCTAATATTGTTTATTCAAGACATAGCATCAATTTTATACACCACATAGTAATTTCACCTTTGTACATAACAACATATGCGTGAGGATTTTCAAAGAGTAACTATGACAACAGACTTTCCTTCAACTTAGCTGGTGATGGCAGCATACATGAGCACGTAGCTCTCTGGAAGGAGATCGTTGGGTGTGCCCCACCCCCCCACACACACACTGTCACCAGAAAAATGCAGTAAGTCCCCAACTTAAAGACATTCTAGTTGTGAACTTTCCCAGGTGTGCTGTGTAAGAATCATTGTGTCGCATATGAAAGAATCTGACTTATGAACATTCTCCTAGATTAGAACTCATTCATAAGTTAGGGATCTAATGTATATGCATGTGGAGGTATATTAAGTTTTTAACAGACGAAAGACAGAAAGCTCCCACTAAGGTCTCCTGATAGGGTATCAGACATGTGACTACCAAGCCAAGTACTTTTAGAAATGATAGTATAAAAGTCTTCTACAAGACATCGTGGGTTCTCCTCTGCCTGTGAATGTTTAGAAAACGACAACCTTCATGAGCTGCAGCTTGTCTATCTGAGGAAAGTGGACACTGTCCCCACCCAGACTCCTCTAAATTGAGAGCCATAATACCCAGGAAATGATTTTGGAAAGTATTGTGTCTACTTTACTCATTGTGTCATTGTCAGGGTGATTATTTTCTGCCACTGCCTTCAAGTTGCATAAGTGAAGGTGACACTAACATACCTGACCAGCGTTATAGTTTAAAACCGATATCAGTGACGGAAAGTCTTCCTGAAAGCAGAGGTGATCTGCAAAGTTTATGCCCTAGAAAAGTTTATGGACTAGATGCCCTAGGTATTCCTGTAAGTACCTTTAAGCAATCCAGCACATTGATAATGATGAGCAGAATGGGAAAGGTCAGCCCGAGTTGCTTAGGAAGATTAAGCAGGAGTGAAAGCCATGGCAAAGCCGAGATGACTTCTAGGGTGGTGGTAGGGTCTGTTTTGATGACAGGTGCCCCATGGTCTGTGAGCTGGTTAATGCCATGCTGAGCTGGGCCCAGGAACCTTGGCAGCACAACCCAGAGCTCCCCTTCCATTTGGGCTCTGTGCGTGCTTGTAGATCTGGGAGGGCTTGCGTAGTGACTTGTTAGGAGCCCAGGAAGCTGCTAGGGAATTGGTCAAGTGTGTGTAGGTGGGAAAGGGCCTCGGTGCCTAAAGCAGCAAGCCTACCTCAGTCCTGAGACAAACATCCTGTCTGGTTAAGGTCAGCTATTAGTTGCTAGGCAACCTTGTGTCATCTGTTATCAACTTTGCAAAAGTATAAATAAAGGATGGTCGTGCTGGGTGTTGCGTGAGTCTTGCCCATCAGGCAGACTAGCGACCACCTAGCCCAGCTTCTGTCTTCTTGTCTCTCTTTCTCAATCCTGTGACCATCTCTCCCGAGGTAGAACTGATTGCAGCGAGACCACCGGATTCCCTCCAGTGCCTGAAGTTACTGTTTATTTTCCTGCTATGGTCTTCCTGGTTAACACTGTATACCTATGGCACAAGAAGAAGCAATCGAATGCCCTCCCCCCAAATACACATTCCATGGAGTAGATTTCTTTCCTTGTCAAAATAAAGTATCCAAATTTTCTTTGAAAATAACATTTAAAATGAGTCATGGTAAAAGGTACAATGTGACTTTTTTTTTTTTTTTTTTTTTTTTTTTTTCCTGAGATTGTGTTCATGTAAAATGACTGGGACAGGATAGAAGACAAGGGAGGGAGGACCCGAGCGAGGGCAGCAAGAGTAGGACCTGCCCAGAGGCTGGAGACCTCAGCCACACAGTGCAGATGGCCTGTGGAGCCCAGGAGGAGGAGCCGGGAAGGAAGGCCAAGTGGGCGAGTCGACTGCAGAAGTCAGCTTTGTTATCTTCAGCTCCCGCTTTGGAAATCAGTTAGCGGGTTAACCAGTCAGTTCGGACCTTCAATCTGATGCCATTCCACGGGGTCAGTCACTTGAGAGGCTACCAGAGCCAGCACTGGAAATTATCTTCTAGATGGCGATAGCAGTAACAGTGAGCAGTTTTACCCAGATTAAATCAAATCACTGTTCTCCAACCCGAAGGTCTCTGCTTCAGCTGGAAGAGGTGAATGTGAACCAGAACCAGCTTTTAATTTCTAGAGCTTCAGCCAATTTTAGTAAAGTATGTTACATTAAAAACCTTAACCCATTCTGGATTTTACTTTACTGAAGGATACTCATACCAGCTCTATTTCTTAGGAAGAGTTAGGACTGAAGCTGTGATGAACAAGCCTGTACTGACCTAAGTAGGGTGTGTGTGTGTGTGTGCACGCGTGTGTGTGTGCGCGCATGAGTGCACACACGCGTGCACTTATCAATGCATCTATCTGTCCACCTGCCTCTAGTTAATCTTCATCCTATGTTTTCTTCTTTGTGTTTCAGAATAAGTGATTTTTAAAAAAAATTTTCCCAAGGACTTAACAATAAGCTTCTTAGCTTGATGGTTAGAGATTGGCTTGTAGCCATGCTTCAGGGAGCACCTTAAGAGGTTTGGAAGTAGACATGAAGCATTGATCTTTTTATTGTTTTTTTTTTTCTTTTATAAGATTTATGTATTTTTATGAATTAAACTTGTTTTTACTTTTATTGTATTTTTTTCTTACAGTTGAGAGGTCTTTAAGTTGCTGTCACTAATTATGCCATCAATTCGGGTTCCTGTCGTTGGTTCTCATCAAGCGTGCTTTTCTGAGCAGGCTGGGGCTTCAGGGAAGCCCCGGGGATTTATGTGTTTTACACATCATCTTGCTATGCAGCTTACACTCATGGTGATCCTCCTGTCTTAGCCTCCCAGGCGCTGGGATTACAGGCAACCACCACCGTGCTCGGTCTTGATCGCCACCTCACTGAGCCTCGGGGTGAGGTCAGCATGCTGTGTGCCACCAGGAAACAAACTGGTCCTCCAGCTTGCTTAAGCAGGTGCTTAGTCAGCTGAGCTGTCTCCTAGGCCCTGCACTGAGTTTTGATAACCTAGAAGAGGCTGAGCTCAGGTAACTTCGCTGCTGCTCCAGAGTCATTCTCTATTATTTATTTTATTGTTTAGTAAGTGAATATATATGTCATGTCAGCACAACCACATAAGTGCCATGACCTGAGATCATATTTAAATGAATATTTAAATATCAAATGAACATTCAAACAATATTAAAATTATGAAGATGTATATTTCACCGTGTTTCAAATACATGTCATCATGTTTGCCGCTGTCTTTAGCAGTCTTCTTTCATGTGTGTCTTTAGGAGGCACGATTTAAAAATGCGGTGAGCACTGCCTCTGGGCACCACTGTACAGGGCAGCGTGGCAAGCCTCTGTCGGCCTCCGTCCGCAGATCTTGCGCCGTGCACTCCTGGCTCACCCTCAGCCTCCAATGACCATAAGTCAGTGTTGTGAATGGATTCATTATGTCAGGACAGCCAGGACGGCACAAGGAGAAGTAATGAGGATGGAAGGCTTCCAGAACTGCTGCAGAAAGTGGCAGCAGTGGTGCAGGTTAGGAGCGGGAGGGCACATGCTTGACGGATGTTATTAAGGGTCACGTGACTTTTACTGAAATAAGTTTTAAAATTTGACCGTGCTCTGTGAATTTTGGATCCGACTTCACACTGATCTCTTTGGGCCAGCAACATAACTATTGCAGAAAACTGCTTTGTAGAACGTTCCTTGCTAATTGTACCTTTTAGATATTTTTATTACAACTGTAGGTCACTCTTAAAATATGTGGTAGTTTTTTTGTTTTTTTTGTTTGTTTGTTTTTCTTTGCTCAGGTCTTTCTGGAACAAAGAAAACAAAACAAACTTAAAAGAACTTCTTTTTTTTTATATTTCCCAAAAGATATTTTATGCTGTCCCTAGGGATCATTTGATTTGCAAAACTGAGTCTCCAAAACAGCCTTAAGGATTTAGGCTAAGACGTAAAACTTAGACAGAAACTTAGCTGTCAAATTATTGGGTTACTTAGATTTTCCATTCAAGGGCTATCAAAAAATTTACAAAGTCGTTGACTTCTGAGTGAGCATTTATTTTTCAGGGAAAATAGAACAAGGAGTCTACATTGGATCATGTTGGAACTGAAGTACTATTTCAATCCAAGCATTGCACTTCTAAGTTTTATTGTGGAAGGCCGATGTTTGTGCCTAAGCCGCTGATCTAATTTCTAATTCTGGCACGGAGATATGTGGTCCTATTGCTCAAATATCAGCCCTCAAAGATTAACTGTGGGTGCTTAGCACGGGGTATCAGGGCACCTGTTGGGGCTGCCAATGAGATAATAACTTCTTCTACCAGCTTTCTGTTATTTATTTTTTTACTTTATCTTTAAAATTTAGTGCATGTTTTCCATACATAATGATCACATTCATCAGAGGAAATTTGTACCTTAATTATTTTCCCCTAACCACTACACTCTTCTTCCTTCCACCTTTATTCTGCTTAGAAGAGCTTTCTTTCCCTATTTCTTCCGTTTTTTTTTTTTGTTTTTTTTTTTTTTCAATTTTAATGCTTCTTTGTACTTGTTCAACTACACCCATAGACCAGGTTTTTTTCTTTTTTTATTATGGCCGGCTCAGCCTGCCTCTGGGGTGTGGATGGCGCAGCCTGTGGTGCCAGGGATTGAACTGTGGTCCCTGTGGTTGCCTAAGCTTTCCTAAGCAGGCGCTTTAGACCACTGAGCCACCTTGCTGGCCCCTCTTCCATTCTTTTTCCTCCTGTCCCTTGCTTCTCTTCCCCTCCCTCTCTTCTGTTTCTCTTCTCAGTTGAACATAGCTTTTCCCTTTCCTGAGCTCTATCCTGCAGTAGGCTCTTTGTTTCCTCTTTGAGCTTCTTACACAAGAGAATACGATACTGACCCATGTACGTCTAACTTATTTTGCTTGGGATATGATGCTGAGGTTCATTCCTTTACCTAAAAATGACTGAAGTTTATCATTCCTCACTGGAGAGTAGTACTCCCCTGCATACCAATACCACACTTTCTTCAGCATCCCTGTGGTTTGATGCTTTGAATTCTTTTAGGGAGACAAATAAAAAGATACCTGGGTCAAATGGAACCCCTGGTTCAAGTTTACTTTTTAGGAGTCTCTACACTGATTTCCATAGTGGTTGAACCAGTCTGCACTCCCACCAACAGGGGACAGTGGCGCCTTTCCCCATAGCCCATCTAGTCCTTGTTATTGGTTAATTTCTTGATGACAGCCATTCCTTCTGAACTGAGATGGAAAGGCAGTTCTTTGTTTTGTTTTATGGCCAGCTCAGCCTGCCATGGGGTTGGGGTTGGTATAGCATGTGGTGCTGGGGATCGAACTGCAGTCCCTGCAGCTGCCTAAGCTTGCCTAAGCAGGTGCTTTAGACTGCTGAACCATCTCACCGGCCCATGTCAGTGGTGTGTATGTATTCATTCCAGGGGCCCAGTTTGTATTAGGCTTTTAAATTTGTGGGTAGGATTCTTTTTTTTTTTTTTTTTTTTTTTTTTTTTTTTTTTTTTTTTTTTTTTTTTTTTTTTTTTTTTTTAGTTATTTAGATATTCTAGATGTTACCTTTTTATCAAGGAGTAGCTGGTAAAATTTTATGGGCATTTTATGAGTTGTCACGTTACTCTGTTTGTGGTTTGTTTCCCTGTGTGAAAGCTTTTTAATGTGACATCATGCCTCTTGATTCTCCATTGTCTTTTACCATAAACTTTTAGGGTTGGGGTTATTGCTTAGCAGAATAAGTACCTCTGTGGCAAGCACAAGGTCCTGAGTTTGATCCCTGGTATCAACCCATTAAATTTTGGCCTGTACCTGTGAGTTCTTTTACGTGGAGTATTCAGCCTTTGAGTTCCTCCAGCTGCGTGTCACTGGCTTCAGAAGGATGTCCCAGTGGGCATGCCTGAGAGGTGCCGTGGCTTAGAAAAATATATCCATTCTGGAATTTAAAGAATAATGACTGGATGTTTTAACTAACATTAGAAAGAGTCTTTTCTTTGTTCTAACCTATACCTGGTGTTAGCTTCTTAATGGCTTTGAAAGTATGCATTTGTCTTAACTGTTTAAGTAAATGTAGAGAATCATATCTTTCAAGTTATTAACACAGGATCTAATTTCATGAGCTCTTAGCAAAGTCTTCTGACTCTCGAGGTTGCTAGCATGAGTCAGCAACCTACCCTGGCTCTGCCATGTATCCTGTCCACCAGTCTGTGGAAAGGGACTGCTTACCTTGAAGTCAGACTCTCCTCTGGGTGTGTGAAGTTTAACAGAAGTGTGTGGGAGGGGTGGGCGAGATGGTTCATTGGTCTTAGGCAACTGCAGTGGTTCGATTCCTGGCACCACATGTTGTGCCAGCCCCACTGCCAGGGCAAGCTCAGCCAGCCCTAATAATAACAAATAAATAACGTGTGTGGGAATTCAGTGTATTCAGAAGAATGGAATATTTTATCTCTCTTTTCGGGACTGTTCAAATATTGTTTTTTGTTGTTGCAAAACAATAGAATAAAAGTCATGCCATAAAGCTCTTCAATCCAATAGAAGCCCAATGTAACTGAGTCAGAAAATGCTCAGGACAGTCAGGAGGCTGTAACCATCCTGCTGCATGGTTGGTCTGTGTAGAAGCGCGTCGGTTAAACGAAGTTTTAGAGAAATGTTTTTTAGATTAAGGATGAATATAAAATTTCTGTGTGGAAAAATGATAGGAAAAAGATTTGGTAAGGAATTGCATTCCTTACTTCTCACCTTATAGTTGTGACACTGATCGATCAACAATACCTTTTTTTTGGGGAGTCGGGTTCTGGAAATGAACCCCAGGACATCCCACCTGCTCGGCAAACGCTCTACCATGGAGCTACATTCTTGTCAACACTACTTTATAGAAATGCCTTGGCTTGCTTTTATTTCTATCTATTCTTGCTTCCCATAAAGATGATGTTTTTAAAATCTGGGCATACTTTTTTGTTCAGCTCCCTCTGTTGTGTGTTTCCTGAAATGCTGATTGTTCACTGCCTCTTTCTGTGGCGATGGAGTCAGTAGGTCTCGATCTGTTCTGCTGCTTCCGTGCAGAAGCCTACCGTGCAACAGTGCAGGGCCAGGTGTGAATGGCTCTGACAGGCCCTCACCCAAAACAGTGACTTGGGGTGATGTTAAGGTGTTTACCGCGAGTCTGAGCTGCATAGTGAGGCCCTGCGACAATCAAATACATAAAAAAATAAAAATAAATAAAAAGTTAGGCGGTTAGGATATAATTTTGAATAGTACCTTTCTTTTCAACTTGTTTTGGTTAGGTGTGTGTGTGTGCATGTGTGTGTGTGTGTGTTTGGGTGTGTGTGACTGTGATGTGTGTTTGTGCCTGCATTCCCATAAGACACGTTGAATTTCAAGGGTCAGCTGCTTGGGCTACCAACTCACAGGAGGCAGTAAGCTGCCTCCCTATCCGGAGGTCATCCTGAGCCTGGAGTGCAGTCTCCAATACACGCTGTGCCGCCCTCCTCTCTGGAACCACCTGAAGCTGGCTCCCTGTGTGGTGTGCAGCCAGCTCCCTTGGCCCGCTCGCTCTCATCTCGCGTGTCTGGGATCCACAGCAGTGCCCTGGACCCTGCAGCACAGCTCTGCAGAGCCTCGAGCCCCAGCTCAAGGGTTTCAGCTCATTTGCTGAGTGGCTCTCCAGAAACGGCACACACAGGATCATCCACCGATGATTCCAGAACAGAAATGGGAACGCTTAGGTTAAGGTTCCGTGTACATCCCACCAGCCCCTGCCAGGGTCTTGAAGTTATGACTGCCATCCCTTCTTGCCACCACCAATCTTATCAAACTACTGAAACCAATTTTGAGACATGATCCCTGCCTGAAACAGAGAGCAGGACGTCTGACATTCACCTTCATCTTGCTCATAAACCCAGCCTTTCCTGACACAATCAGACAACCTGCTAATTTCATTTCTAAACACAACATGTCTCAGAGTAAGATTTTTGGGTTTAGGTAAAGTTCAACTTTAGCTTGTATGTGTGATCCCTAATGCTGTACTTGAGCATTCAGTTCCTTTCGACATTTTTGTAAAAATTATTTCATTTATTTATTTGATACAAGGTCTTGCTACACAGCTTGGACTCGTAACAATCCCCCTGTCTTAGCCTGCCCAGTGCTGGGATTACAGACATGCGCCACCACACCAGGTTTTGGTGGCCAGCTCGGCATGCAGTACCAGGGATCAAACCTTGTACTTGCCAGCCAGTCACTTAGACTGCCTGGCCGTCTCCCCAGCTTCCCTTTGGACACTTTCTATGTCCAGAACACAGTGAGTGCCTGGAAGGACTTGTAGAGTAGACACAATGTCCCTGAGCTATAGTAAATCAAGCATCAGCAGGTCACTGGATGAGCAGCCACGTTAGTCGCCTTTCCATTTTCATTAGACTGATGGAAGCCACATGTCTTTTGCAGGTGGCTTTTTTCTTCCTTCGTGGCTGGCAGTTACTGCCATTCCTGTTGGGGATGCAGTGGCGCTCAGATAGCAGCCATTCTGCACCTAGTCAGATGGACAAGATACTATCTTTGGCTTTGTCTATGGAAAAAAAAGACATTTTAGGAAGTTGTGGTTGGAGGCCTGTTAGCAAAAAGGGTGGAGAGCTTCTTGGTATTGCAGCTTGAATTTTTTGGTTTTTTGAAAGAAAAAAAAAAAAACAGCAGAAAATGGTCTCCGTATCGGGCAGAATTGACTTGGAACTTTGCGTCTCCAGCTGCAATGCACAGACTCCATCTACGCATCACTGGGATAAGAGTCAACCTTAGAGCAGCACGCAATGCTAGAAAAAGATGACGTAATGATGAATTTTCACCTTGCCTTGCGCCCTCTATCACTTTAGCTACATTATGATAACAAATGGTTACAACCTTCCTTTTCAAGATTTTGAGAAGTGGAGGACTCCAGACATCAAGAAACTTTCTAAGGGTTATAAACAGGAGAATTGGCATTCAGATCAGACTAAGTCCCAGACCTGGGCCCTAAACTACCCCACTGCCATCATTACTATTCAATTACTAAATAAAACCTTGTGTTCATGGCACTTCAAAATGCATGATATTAAGAAATAAAGAAGTAACACTAGGGCTTGGCAGGATGGCTCAGTGATCTAAAGCACCTGCTTAGGAAAGCTTAGGCGGCTGCAAGGACCGCGGTTCGATCCCTGGCACCACATGCTGTGCCAGCCCTGCCCTGAGAGCAGGCTGAGCCGGCCATATAAAATAAACAAACAAACAAACAAAAGCTCTGAAACAAGAAAAAAAAAAAAAAGAAAGAAAAAGAAGTAACACTATTCTTATTGGTATGTGCATTTTTAAGTGAAAAATCCATGGTTCTTTTTGTTTCTCTGAAAAGTTTCATTACATTAAGTTATTAGAAGGCTAAATTATAAAATTTGGCATTGTCTAAAATGTGTATGATGATATAATAAGCATATAAAGTATCTCTGGAACAACGTCCATCTTGCAAGGTATTTCTTATTGATGTGGCCAGTTAAGGGGTGACTTCTTTCCTAGTTTAAATGTGTTCCCCATTTGATTCTTTAGTTTCAAAAAGCACACAATACAATTTTCCCTCAATCCCATCTTGTCTCCGCTTTGTTCTAAAAGCAAAGACAAAAGCAACAAAAACCTGAGCATTTCTTTTGTCCTATTAGACAAGCTGATAAAATGACAGAATTATCCACAGCCATTTTTTTTCTTCAAAATCTAAAATTGGCAGGAAATTGTGTTTATGACACTGCAGAAGCCAATGCGAAATTTACATATAGAGATTTGAAAACATGTTTTGCTACTGTAATGCCACTCAGAAATTCACTGAACCCTTCAAGGTAAGCTCGTGGGGAGTGTTTACTTGGGGGAAATGGTGACAACGATAGCAAAGACTTTTCTAGTTAGAAAATTGAGGTGTTTTTCACATGCAATATAATTCACCTTTTTGAAGTCAATAATCTGATGAATTTTAGTGTATTCACAGATCGAAACAACCAACACAAGCGCACAACGCCAGTGTGCTGCTAACACCCCAAAACAACAGCCTGAGGCTGGCATGCACTCACTGTCCTTCTGCTCCACCACACTCAGCTGTCTCTAGTCCAGTTGCTGTCTCTGCATAGTCTCCTGTTCTGGATCTTTAATAAAAATAGAAATTAAATCACACTATGAGAAGTGATAAAAAAAATTGTAAAATTAAAATTTTAAACTGCAATAGAGAGGGCCGACCAGATAGCTCAGCAGATTAAAGTGCCTGCTTAGGCAAGTGCAGGGACTAACACTGTCCCCTAGTGTTCTGTGCCGGCCCTGAAACTGAGACAGGGTGTGGTGGTGCACGCCTGTAATCCCAGCACTTGGAAGGCTAAGACAGGAGAATCTCTATGAGACCAAGCTGTTGTGAGACCCTGTAGACCTTGCACTAAATACGTAAACAATATAAAAATAAATGTAGTAGAATGAAGCCCACATGGCTTTTTACAGTCATTTCAGCTCTAAGGAAGTGACCTGTGGTGGCATCTGGTCAACAGGATGGACGGAGATGCTCCACAGTGCTTCTACAAGGCTGAAGCTTGCACAGTATTTTTTATTTTTATTTCTTCAATGTATTTAGTGTGGGATCTACAGTGTCTCATTACACAGGTCATATTCATGGGGATCCTCCTGTTTCCAGACTCCCAAGAGCTGGGGTTACAATACCACACCCTGTCTCAGTCACTGTCTCAGCACACCCCAGGGTCGGGTGGCATGGCATGCTTTGATTGTATTTTTTTTTTTTTTTTGTGGGACCAGGGTTCGAACTCACGACCTTGCACTTGCCCAGCAGGCAGTTGTGCCTCGGAGCTATCTCCCCAGCCCCGTTTGATTGTATTTTTTAATGACTGTATTTTTTAATTTTCTGAGTGTAAAGACACTCAGGAAAGAGGACTTCTAGATCTGCCTCAGAAAGCTGGAAGAATAGAGGGATAAGTGTATTTCGACTGAGTGTGTAATTTTTTTCTCACATTCTTCCACATAAATAACAATTGCTTTTCTTCCCAGAAAATTTTATCTGTAGGAGAGATTTATTTTATTTTATTATTATTACTAGTAATAATAGTGGAGCTTTGAGAGGAATTAATGGAAATGTGTCCTTTATAATAGCATTTAAAATGTTTAAATTTAACTTATCTGTGTTTTCTGGTCACCCTTTGTATATGTATAGTCTTTTGTGCCTTTTTTTAACCTAATATTTTCAAGGTGCATGCATGATGTAGCATGTATCAATATCCCATTCCTTTTTAAACAGTGAATATCATTCTACTTTGTTGGATATACCAACTTTAATTTATCCATTAGTTAATTGAGGGTAGTTGGATCAGTACATTTAATTCACACGAACATTCTTCACTGAAGAAACAGAAATACAATCCCTGTTGTTTCAAATGGAAAGCAATAAGTTAATATTCTTGACTTCTCCATATTAACAACAAAATAACCCTCATAGGCTATGAAAAGTAGGTACTTCAGAAAGAAATCTCACGATCTGTTTATAAGGCAGTAGAGAGCATGAGAATATTTTTCTCCCTGAAATACCCCAACAAGTTAATTTTGTTTCTCCTTACTGTACCTAATGCTTGGCCATGTAATTTCATTGGCTACAGCTCTCCAGAACTTTATATTAATAAAAACAAAAAGGTTATATTTTTTATTTTTTTAAAGGCTGTATTTTTTCATGAGTGTGTGTTATATTAAATCTGAAGATCACCAACACAGCCGTATTAAAGCAAAAGGGTAAATTAGCCCTAAATCTGCTCATCTTTGTTGGTTCTCTCCCTACCACCCACAAAAGGAAAGGAAACATAAAATTTAACATAAAATATGGGGAATTTTGTGTTCTGATATTCTATGTCAATGCCAAGAGAAGAAGAGCCCTGTGAACTAGAGTAACTGACTACAAACCACAAGCCAGTAGACATCCTGCCCACTATTTGTGTACTTAAAGCATTTGTTGGATAAAAAAGTGTGGACAGGCTCTGAAGGGTTTCTCCCCATGTTGCTTTCGTAGGGCGTGGTCCTTGTGGGTGACCTGCAGGCTCAGCACAGGTCTCCTGCATAGTGCATAGGTCCTGTACATTTGGGAAATTACTACACGGAGGGCCTGAGAAGCATGTTTAGATAGTTCTGCTTGATGGCAGCCACCAGTAGCTATGGTTGTGACAATAACAATAAATAGAAGAGATAACCGGAGTTGCTGTTCATTGACTAATTCCTGCCTGCTGGGTGCTTGGTGTCCATCCTTTACCTTCTCACAACCTCCCAAAGTAAGTTTTATTATCACCACTTACAGACAAGAAAATTGGAACTCAAGAATAAACTGCTTTTCCTTGTGCCAAAATAATAACAAGTAAGAGAGCTGGAATTCAGACATGGATGCCAATTCCCTATCTCTGAATTAGAAAGAGATGGGCAATGCATGCATGATATCAAAGCTATACAATCTCCACATCCATAATAATGATGACAATAGAACCTAAGTGAGTTAGATAACCCTGATATCTAGGCCTGTGGCTAGAGGAGGAAGAGATCTGGGTGCACACTCTCTCTTGCACTGAATTTTAATCTGGAGGGAAGCCATAATGCCAGATCTTTGATGCACAACTGGCTTCCTTTCGGCCAGCACATCCTCACTGCACATGCTTTTCCTGCCTCTTAAAAATGCCTTTGTGTGATTGGTCTGTGGCATGTGGCCTCAAGACGAGTGATCCAGTCAGAATGTTCAGATTGGCCCATTCATTTCTTGTGTATATTCTTTTCTCACATACTTCCACATAAATAACAGTTGTTTTTCTTCCCAGAAATTTTTTTTCTGTAGGAGAGATTTATTATTACTCTTACTATTGTTGTTATTATTATTGTATTTTAGGAAAGGGAGTTAGAATCTCACTGCTAGATGGGACACATAGTGATCCACCTGTTTACAGCCTCCCAAGACCTGGGATTACAGGCGCAGGCCACCATGCCCAGTCTCAATTGCCATCTCAGCGTGCTCCAGGGGCAGAGCTGGCATAGCAGGTCCAGGATGTAGGAGAGTTTTTGAGATCTTTGTTTCTCTGATAATGAAACTGAGACCAGGTTTATACATCTGAGCAATCCGTGTCAACATACAGGTCCTTGATTTTGAGCACTGTAACTTTTATTCCTATACATATAATATCATTATCTATTATACACAAGGTATGACCCCTTGATTAGTGAAAAAGGAAAAGAAAAGAAAAGAAAAGAAAAAGCCCATGAGCCATCAAAGTAGTGCACACCCATATTTCCAGCCTTCAGGAAGGCTGAGGTGGGCAGACTGCAAATTTTAATGGAAGCCTAGCATATTGACTCAGGGATGCCCCACTGAAGTAGAGTTCAAGGTGAAGATCAAGGTTACTTTCCTGAATAAAATAGGACAAAAACAAAACAAATATGCCTCCAAAACTGAACAAAATAAAACCACCTAGGTCTGTATTCACTCAAGATGCTTCCTCCGCTACAGCTTGGAGTTTGGTTCAGAACCTGTGGAGATAACCTGCTAGGAGGGCAACACCAGCATGACCAGCAGGCCAGAGCCCAGCTCCATACCAGTTCTGCACATGTCCACCGGGTGGACTGTGAGACTTTGCTCTGAGCCTACCAGGGCTTCCTCCCGAGGTGCTACAGAACTTCAGCCTTGGAAGTTCCCTCTGTGGTGGTGACACTGGAAGGGTCAAAGCCTCCTTTTGGACACATCTTCGTCTCCCAAGTGGGCTCCTGAGGATAGTTTTGTTCTTCACACAATTCTTCACAAGCCTTTCCACAGGGCTGCGTTTCCTGACAGGAAACATGGTTGGAGGAAAGTGCCTGTATTATCTCTCTACTTAGGGACTCCACACAACCAAGTGCAATAAACACATTGCTATGGTCTGTGTCTAACTGTGCCCCAAAGTCTCATGCAGTCACGGGGCAAGGACTTCTAGAGTTTGAGACTAACTCATTGTCGATGGGGATTATGGGTCTTAGCACTTCTGGCCTTACGAGTGAGTGTAGTATCCCCATCCTGGGGCGACAGCCTGAATATAATATGAGAGAGACAGAGAGACAGACTCTGTTGCCGTTGTTGCTATTTCATCACCATGAACTGGATGCTCTCTGCCCTGTGCCACTCAGCCTTGGGCCAGCCAAATATGGAGTGCAACCTCCAGTCACTGGGAGCTAAATAAACCTTTCCTTCCTTCATTTTGGGTGTCGGGTATTTGTCCCAGCAAGGAGCAAAGAGTAACTGAGACACACATAGATCAAAAAATAAGAAACGGCAATAAGAACGCGACAAGGAGATGGAGTGTAGGGTGTGTATTGTGCTGAATAATTCAGGCAAGTTTGACTTGTTTTGTAAACTTTCATCTATTTTAGTGACCTATGTTTAAAGCCAAGACCAGCAGTCCTTATCCCAGCAATTTCTGTCTGAGAAACACAACTTTTCTGACAAATCGCTAGCTTTTCTTAGGCACACACTATTTAAAAAAAAATAAATTAATTAAAAAAAAGAAAATAGTGACTGAAATAAACAACATTAGAAATGATACAGGATTTCACTATACAAATAGGAACTCAATACTAGTTGCTGTATTACATGATGCTATCTTCAAATTAGTTGTGCTTTTCAGACATAAACATGTAAGATTTGTTTAAAGAAAAAGCAAAGCAACAACAAAGAAGTTATAAGAAATCCAAAAGAGGACGAAAAAATTAGAGCTAAAAAAGTAATTTAAGCATTAACCACTTCTTTGGAAAGACCAGCAGAGGGTGGGTGACATAGCTCAGCAGATGAAGTGTCTGCTTAGGCAAGCACAGGGACTGGGCTCAGTCCCTGGCACCACATGCCACATTGGCGCTGCCCCTAGTGCACACTGAGCTGGCCAAGCCCCTGTGCCAAATACATAGCTTTAAAAATCTGCAGCAAAACATCTAAAAAAACCCAATCAGCAGAAATCAACAATACGATTATCCAAACTGCTCTGTATGTAGGTATAGCTAAATAGGATTTCTCCCCTTTCTTTCATTTGTCCTTTTCCTTATCCCAGCTTTTCCTTCCCTCTGAATTTCTTTTCCTTTCACACTTTCTGTTGTACTTTTTAGGTTTTTCACTGCTCTTTCAGGTTCTCACATGAGTCAGATAATACAGTGTTTGCACACGCAGAACTAATTTATTTCACTTACCAATATAGCCTCTAGCTGCATCCATTTATCTACAAAAGCCTCAAATTTATCTTTTGTTATAGCTGAATAATCCTTTGTTGTGTAAAAATTATGTATCTTTTTTATCCATTTCTCAGTTGAGGAGAATTTGACTTGGTTCCAAGATTTATCTATGACAAATTGTGCTGCTATAAACATGGGTGCACATATATCTCTGGTATAATGATTTTAGTTATTTTTAAAAAATACCCAGGAGGGGAATAGCTGCCCTGAATGGGACCTCCATACTGAAAAAAGCTAGATTACTAGCTTTTTAAGGAATCTCCATACTGATTTCCATAATGACTATACCAGCCTGAATTCCTACCAATAATGGAGAAAGGCTTCTTTATTGCCAGAGGCTCTCCAGTATTTGTTACTGGTTGAGTTCTTGATGATGGGCATTCTTTCTAGTGTAAAATGGTATCCCAATGTTGCTCGAATTTGTATCTCTTGAATGACCAGTGATGTTGAACATTTTTTCATGTTTGCCACTTGTATTTCTGCATTTGTGAACTGTGCATTCATGTCAGATGCCCATTTTTTGCTTGGGTCTTTTAATTTTGGGGGCCTGATTATTACAGTACTCTTCATACATTCCAGCTTTGAGCCCTTTTTATGATGGACAGTCTGCTATAATTGTGTACATCAAAAGAAGTCACCATGCCATGCTAGCCCTACCCCCAGCCCCCAGGGCACACTGAGACAACTATTGAGACCCTGTGTGGTGGTGCACCTGTAATCCCTGCTCTTGTGAGGCTGTAAACGGTGGATCACTAGGAGTCTGATCTTGCAGTGAGACCCTGCATATTCTGTATGTATATATATATATATATATATATATGTATATATATATATATATATATATATATATATAATCACCAACAGGACACACAGTGTTTTATTTTGGAGCTTAGATTTTAGTGAGGTGTTGTGTGTTCCAACATGTGCTGGTTTTATTCTTTCTCTTTTGAACTGGATTGTATGAGCAGAACATAAAAGAGCTGCAGTGGTGAAGAGTGAGAAGACTTCATTCTGGGCCACTGGCAACCCAATTTTGTGTCAAGTGACATCATTGTCTCGGCCTTTGGGGCATCCTTCAGAAAGGCTGGATGCATTATGATTATAGATGTAAGTCTTTCATGTTAAAATATATTACATATTTGTCTTAGTTACTCTTCTCTTGTTGTTGGGACAAATACACAGTACTCAAAACGAAGGATGGAAAGGTTACTGGAGGTTACTGGATAGTTACTGGAGGCTTCAGTCCATATTTGGCTGGCTCCAAGACAGAGAGGCACATGGCAGAAAACTACCTTTTGTGACGGTATCTAAGAGCAAGAGAGCTAAGAGGGGAGGTAGCAGCAGCTCAATCAGCTAACTTCTCTCCCCTCCTTACACTGTAATGCAAATCACCTGCCGCAGGGAAGGTGCAGCCCCCGTACCCACAATAACCACAAATTTTAGAAGCTGCCCCATGACTGCATGAGGCTTTAGGGGGACACCTAGACAGAAACCATAACAATACTATATGCTGTATCTTAGTGTTCATGTAATACTGCTGGGTTAATCTTCAGACAGTAGAAACTTCTATCACATAGATGCATAATAATTAGACTTCTCCGATCTCTAGTATGGCCTATTGTACTTCAATGAAGATAGGTGAGTGTCCTTGTGCTTGTGTGCCAGGGTACCCAGCAGACAACTTTATAAAAGTGTGTTTCAGCAGGTGTGGTGGCACAGGCCTGTAATCCCGGCACTTGGAGGCTGAGACAGGAGGATCGCTGTGAGTTTGAGCCTGAAGCCAGCCTGGGCTACAAAATGAGGTCAAGATGAGCCTGAACTGCATAGTGCAACCCTGTCTCAGAAAGATACACAGACAAGGATGCAGACACACACACACACACACACAAACACACACACACGAACGCCTGCATGTGCACACACATGTATCTGCATGCAGAGGATGTTTCATTTGAGCTGCCATTTAACAAAATGAAGTAGGCTGAGTGGCACAAACATGAGGAGTCCAGGGCTCAGTACTGCTCATAGGAAGTGCCCCTTCCCAGCTCCCAGAAGCCCACAGCCTCTCACCGTGCTCACGTGACCTCTTTGCGCAAGCACAGAGAGCTGAGTGTCTCATCACATAAGGACACTGAATTGCAACACAAGGATTCCAAGTCCAAGACTTCTTCACAAGCTAATAACCTTCCAGAGGCCCCACCTGCAGATGCCATCCCCTAGCGGGGCCCTATCACAAGGTTGGTGCGGGAGAGACGGACGTGAACATTCAATCCTAACATAGGACCACATCACTCTGAGAAAAAATTTTGACTTGGGTTAGTAGCTATTTACAGTAAATGATTACGCTCACCATAGGGGATTGGTACAGTTGCGTCACGCATTTTAGTTCCCTCCTCCCCACTCCCCTTTGATTTTTCATATACGCAGATCGCAATCCAACTGTGTACCATGCAGTTAGATTGGCCATTGCTCTTGGTGGGTCCTATCCACTTCCAGTGGGAGAGGAAGCCTCTGAGACGTACTCATTAAGTTTGTCGTAACGGTGTTGGCTCCTGCACGAGCTCCTCCATGGAAGTAGTGGGTCAGTGTATTTCTATTTTTCTTACTAATGTGCAAGGCTGAAATAAATTCCGTGCATTTCATAATGGCCGACACTCCTCTGAGACAGCGATAGTCACAGTTTTGCTCACTTCACAGTCCGTGGTTTTTCTCTCACTTGTGGGAAATGAGGGCGCACTCACGGTGGGGACTTCATCTCTGGCATCAGCTCTACTCTCTCACCAGGGTCTGGGATGTTTAGGGTTTGATTAATTTGGGCTTTTTATACTGAGATTTTCTCATCACGCGTCTCTAAGCTGAGATTCCAAGATGCTTCTCTGTTCTTCATTTTTAGAATATTTTTGACTTTATTTTTCTTTTTAAGCCTTTGATACATGTGGGAGTTTTATGAAGTACATCATGAGATAAGGATTCAACCGTTTTTGTTCTGTATTTTGGGTGTTTTGTTATTGGGTGGTGGTTTTCTTTTAATTTTATTCAATGCTATACCCATTTGTGTCTTCAGAGAAAAAGATAGGTTAAACTTTCTCATAAGGAAAGCCTCTCCTAAAATAGTAATAATAATACCAAAAGACGTGATTCTATTTTTGGTTAGTTTTATTGATACATTTGAGATATACATAACTATCACATTGATCACAGGGAATTTGTGCGGATTCATAGTAATCTTGATTCTTTGTCCAAACTTTCTCCTTCCTCCACCCTCTATCTCCTTCTTATTTACAAAAACTTTGTTTCCAGTGTTTTCCATTTCTTTTCCTTTTTTGTCTTTTCCTTCTTTATTTACCTCCCCGCTCCCATTCTTTCTGCTTCATGATATCTATCATACATCTCGGTCCTTATTTACACCTTTGATTTCCCATGTCAGAGAAACAATTCGATATTTAAACATGTATCTGATTTATTTCACCTAAGATTATAGGCTTGGAGCGCATCCATTTACCTATAAATGCATCAAGTTTATCCCTCTTTATGGCAGAGTTGGAAAAATACTACATCTTGCGCTGGGCAGCACAGAGGCTTTTAGCAAGGGGGCTCTGGGCCTTCCCAGTAAGCTCAGCATCCTGAGTTCACTTCCAGGTACCAAAAACAAACAACGTTCAGATTCCATCTCATTCAAGAAAGAATGGCTGTCATCAAGAGGTCAGCTGCTAGCCGGGCGTGGTGACACACGCAGCACTCGGGAGGCTGAGGCAGGAGGATTGATGTGAGTTCGAGACCAGCCTGCGCTACAAAAGTGAGTTCAAGGCCAGCTTCAACTGCATAGCGAGACCTTGTCTCAAAAAGAAAAAAAATAAAATAAAAAAATAAGGTCGGCTGCTGGCAGGGCTGTGTGGGAGAAAGCAACACTTCTCTACTCTCAGTGGGAGTATAGGTTGGTAAAACGTCATGATTCTATAGATTTTCATTACTGTGAAAACCGAAAGAACAACTCAGGCTTGGAATATATAGGCACAGCTGTTTGAGTGTATATACATAGGCACATTTTGATTACTGGAATTAAGTACATTTTAGGCCTGTCATTAGGTTATCTTTGAGTTATTTGCCTAACCCATTCATTTGAACTGCAACTTTTGGAGGTGGCTCTCACCAGGTAGCCCAGGTTGACCTTGAACTCTCTGTCCTCCCACTGCAGCCTCCCACATAACTGGCACCACAGGCTACATCTCCACACTGAGCTGCGAACTCCCCTGAGACAGGGCGAACTACTTTGCGCACCAGGGGCACCACATTCTTCTGCAGCTCCAAGGCTATGGATGATGTTTGACCTGATATTTACTTAAACCAATACCGCTCCCTGCTCTGCGTACACGGATACTTGTTGCCTGTGTCACACCCTCAAGTGGATGAGGGAGCTCTGGTCCTCCTCCTGAGCATCGCTTCCTGGCTCCAGACGGGAAGGTGGTGCCATGCTCATCTCCTATAGAAGCTTACCACACAGGCTTTCCTCATTCCTGGAGGAGCTCAGGACCTCACTGTCGCTGAAGACGCCTGTGGTACCCTTGGGGGGAGCTCTGGTGCCTCCCTTTGAGCCTTGCTGCCTGGCTCCAGTGCAGATCCCTCAGCCTGCTGGCACAGATCCTCCATCCTGCTGGCACAGACTTTCTAGCTTCCACCGCTGACCTTTGGGCCTTACCAGAGCAGATGCACGAAACAGGCTCGCATGAGGCATTGCTGTGTGCTTCAGCTGGACTCAGGCAGGACATTATGTTAGGACCTAGACCTCTGCTGGATTCTTTGCTAAGGACAGATTTCCTGCACTCTGTTTTTACATAGGATTCTTTGGGTGACTATTATCAAATAACCTTATAAAAAATGTGTCCTGTATTGTATTGTTCCCCTTGCAACAATAGCTTTCTCCCCAAGCTCTGAGAAAAAGCAAAAGTAATAAGAAAGAAAAAAATTATCACCACAACAACAAGTACTTTAGAGGGAGAAAACATTATATCACTGAAAATAAAGACTTTTGACCAGTGCCGGGCGTGGTGGCTCACCCCTGTAATCCCAGCATTTGGGAGGCTGAGGTAGGAGGATTGGTGCGAGTTTGAGACCAGCCTGGGCTACAAAAAGTGAGCTCAGGACCAGCCTCAACTGCATAGCGAGACCCTGTCTCAAAAAGCCAAAAAAAAAAAAAAAAAAAGAGTTTTGACCAGTAAAAATGTCTTATTAGGCTATTATATACGCTTCTCACATTTGAAGTTCTTGCATTCGAGATTTCAGTGCAGACATTTCCTGGCGGTCTGTCCTCAGTTGATCTCAGAGACTAAAAGGAGATTCCAGAGCAAGCCCTCCGGGGTCCTCGCTGGCGGGCGGAGGACTCCAGCCTCAGAAGTCAGCGTGCAGCGAGCACGGGCGGCCCCCGAGCCTGCGAAGTACAACCCTCTAGTCACGAGGGCAATTCCCCCATGGACGGAGCTCGCCTTTACACAGGAAAACAAAACCAAAAAGCTCCAGCGGAGCGAGCCTTCCCACAGTTTCCAGCTGAGCTCCGGCCCCCTCCGGCCCCCTCACCAACAGAACTGCTTGTCCTGAGAACTGGGTGAAGGAGCGTGAACCCAGGAGGTCACCCAGCCACCAGCAGATTCGGGTCAGGGGCCCCGGCCTTGCTAAGAGTGTACTGCAGCTGGTGCCAAAGCCAGCCTAGACTTCAGGCTTTGGGGAAAATAAGTTTCCGAGGTGACAGAGTTGACACACGCTAAAGATACGTGTCCGGATAAAAATTAAAGACTCCTTACACGTATGCCTGCGTGTTAACTGGTAGGCGAGTTAGTGCATGTATGCTCATTACATTAAGCTTATTACTGTTTTTGCAGTAAAATCTACATTCGTGAAATGTGCCACAATTCAATGAGATTACATGCAGTTCTAAAGTAGTTCAATTATATTTAGTTTTCCTAGTCAAAAATAAATTGTGCTATATGCCCAATATGGAAGGAAAATTTTTAAAAAATCACATGATGAATTGGCAGAAATCAGATTCAGCAACTGATCTTACGCTCTGAAGAGTGACTTAGGATTACTTAGAGCCAGGCATGGGGTGCAGCCTGCAATCATAACATGACATTTGCTACTGACTGACCTCTCACTGTAGCCCTTCTTTCTGGGGTGAAATGGAACCTCAGTGTTATTCTCATTTGTACTTCTTGAATGACCAATGATGGCGAACACTTTTTCATATGTGTGATTGACATTTGAAGTTTTTCTTCTGAAAAGTATGTATTCATCTCAGATGCCCGTTTTTGGACTGGGTCTTTGAAACTGTGGGACCTGATTTTTTTCAATCTTTTATGTGTTTTGGATAGAAGTCTTTTTGTTTGTTTTGTTTTGTATTTTTTTCCAATCTGTGGGACTTTTTCATTCTGTTGGTGATTTCTTTTGATGTACAAAAGCTTTTTAACGAGATGAGGTCCCAGTTGCTGATTCTTTGACGTACTTTCCCTGGAGTTTGGTTTTCATTCATAATCTGTCCTCCTAACCTTATGTCTTTAAGATTTCTACCTACTTTCCCTTCCAGTAGATCGTGTGTTTCTGTTTTAATAGTTAGACCTTTGATCCATGTTGACTTTAGCTTAGTGCATTGTGACTGATGTCTAGTTTTAGCCTTTGACATGTTGCAAGCCAGATTATCCAGCACCACTTGTTAATTTTTCATTTTATTATTATTATTTTTTCTGGTACCAGGGATCAAACTCAGGACCTTGCAGTAATCTGACAGATGCTTAAATCACTGAGCTATTCCCTGGCCCTCAAGCACCATTTATTAAAGAGGCTCTCTTCCAGTGAACGTGTGTGTCTCCTTTGTCCTAGATAAGGTGGCTAAGTGTGCTAGTAGTTGTCTCTGCACCTTCTAATCTGTTCCACTGGTCCTCAGACATGTTCTTTGCCAGGACCATGCTGATTTTATCAGAGGAGTTTTATAGTGCTTTTTCAAGTCAGGGATTGTGATGTTCCTGCCTCACCTTTGTTGCCCAGAATTATTTTTACTATTCTAGGTGTCCTCTGGTTCCACATGAATTTTATGAACGTTTTCTACAGATGTGTGAGGCATGCTGCTTATACTTTTAAAAGCATTGCATTAAATCTGTGTAACAGTTTTTGTAGTATGGCCATTTTCGCACTGTTAGTTTTTCTACCCCATAAGCAATGAGTATCTTTGTGTTTTCTGATATCATCTTCAAACTCTTTTTGTTCAGAGCAGGATACCTTTCTATACCTTTCAATGTATAGATCTTTTGCTTGCTTTGTCAGGTTTTTTTAAAATAATTTTTTATTTTATTTATTTATGTTTTTCTTGTTTCATAACCTTTATTTGCTTATTCACTCATTTTTATGGCTGGCTCAGCCCGCGCCCTGACGGCAGGGCTGGCGCAGCATGTGGTGCCGGGGATCGAACCGCGGTCCCTGAAGCCGCCCAAGCTTTCCCAAGCAGGAGCTTTAGACCACTGAGCCATCCCACTGGGCCCCTGCTTTGTCAGTTTGATTCCAAAATATTTGTTTTGTTTGGATGTTATTGTGAAGAGTGTGACTTCCCTAATTTGTCCCTCGATGTTTGTTGTTTGTGCACATGAATGCTATTGATTTTTGAATGTTGACTTTGTATCCAGCTATGTTACTGAATTGTGCTATTAATTCCAGAAGTCTCTTGGTGGGGTTTTGGAGGTCTTCTTTGCAGGATATTATATCATCTGTGAATAATGATATTTCACTTCTTCCTTTCCTTTCCTATTCCTTTTATTTCTCTCTCTTTTCTAATTGTGCTGGCTGTTTCCAAAACTATATTGAAGTTGAATGGTCATAGTCAGTATCCTCATCTTATTTCTGATGTTACAGTGAAAGATTTCAGCTTTCTTCATTTAGTGTCATGTTGGCTGTTGATTTGTAATAGATAGCTTTAATTAGATTAAAGTAAAAACCATCTCTTCTGATTTTCTGGATGATTTTTAAGCATGAATGAACATTGAGCTTTTCCAAATTGCTTTTTCTGCATCTATTGAGATGATCATGCGGTTCTTGTCCTTGGCTCCATTGATATGGTGTATCTCATTTATGAATTTGCAAATATTGAACCATCCCTGCATTCTTAGGATGAAATCCCACTTCATCATGATATATAATCTGATGATTTGCTGCATTTTGTTTGTTAGCATTTTATTTAGGATTTTTGCCTCTATGTTCATTAGGGAGATTGGCCTATAGTTTCTCTCTCTCTCTCTCTCTCTCTCTCTCTCTCTCTCTCTCTCTCTCTCTCTCTCTCTTTCTCTCTCTCTCTCTCCCTCTCTCTCTCTCTTTGGCTGGATCTTTCTCTGGCTTTGGTATCAGAATAATTGATGCGTCCAGGAATCAGGGAGAATTGCTTTCCCTTCAACTTTATTGAAGAGTTTGAGGAGTATGGCATTAAATCTCCTCTGAATTTCTTGTAGAACTCAGCCATGAACCCATCCTGATCTGGCCTTTTCTTTGTTAGTAAGTTTTTAAATACATTTTCAATTTCATTAACTGTAATTTTTAGAACTTCTTATATATTCTTGGTTCAGCTTTGGTAATTCATATGTTTCTAGGAATCAGTCCATTTCATCTGTGCTTTCCAGCCTATGTCACTAAAGATTTTAGCGTTAGGTACTGAAGAGCTTCTCAACTTCCACAGGATTTGTAGCAGTTTTCTTCTTTCATTCCTAATTGCATGAATTTCAGTGTTTTCTTTCTTTTTAATGGTAATATTCGATATGGGTTTATCAACTTTGTTTATTCTTTCAAACAACTAACTCTTTGATACATCAATTCTTTCTTTTGCTCTCTTTATCTCCATTGCATTCACTTCTGTTCTGATCTTTATAATTTTCTCCCTTTTTTACTTTTGCCTTCAGTTACCCTTCTTTCCATAGAGGCTTGAGGTACAACATTTCATTGTTTATTTGTGCTCATTCTATCTCCTGGTGTGAGAATTCATCACTACAAATTTCCTTCTCTTGACTTCTTTCATTGTGAGATCTGTATTTTGCTTTTCTTGTAGATACTGTTTAATCTCTTCTTTAGTTTCATCTGTAACCCACTCATTTTCAGGAGGGTGTTATTTAATTTCCATGCATTTATGGAGTTTTTGCAGTTATTTTTGTCATTGATTTCCAATTTCATTGCACTGTGCTCGGATAGTACTCATGGCATAATTTCAATTCTTTTGTATTTGCTTAAGCATGTTGAATGGGCTAGTATATAATCTGTTTTACCTGTGTGAAGCTGAGAAAAAAATGAGTGGGACACTCTGTAAAAGTGTACTAAATCCATTTATTCACAAACTTGACTTACTTCAGTTGCTTTTTTGCTGATTTTTTGTTTAGTTGTTCAGTTTGTGAAAATGTGGCAATGTGGTGTTAAAGTTCCCCATTACACTGGTGTTACTGCTTATTTGATTGTTCAAGTCTGTTAAAATTTGTCCTATGTAGTTGAGTGTACATATACTTAGGATTTTTGTCTCTTCCTCTTGCAGTTTTCCTCTCACAGGTTTGGAGTTACCTTCTTCATCTCTTTTGATCTTTCTTGGTTTGAAATTCACATTGTATACAACAGAATAGGTGCACTGGCTTCCTTCCTAGGTTTCTGTCACATGGAGAATCGTTTTCCATTCTTTGACTTTAGTCTGTGAATTTCCTTTTGAGTTAAATGCGTTTCTTGTATGTGCATATTCTTGGATTTTGTTTTTCGATCCACTCTGTTCATCCTTGCTTTGATTAGAGAATTGAAGCCATGTGCTTTACTGTTTGTAATTGATACTTATTGGCTTATCTTGTCAATTTATTTGCCTATTACTGATTCCCTACTTTCCCACTTTCCCCCTCTGTTTATATATTTTCCCTACTTGGTGATTTTGTTCTGTTTTTGATCTTGAAATAGTGATCCCTTTATCTATTTCTAGAATAAGTTTCAGGACCCTTTGTAGTATTTGGTTTTCTGGTCATGAATTTCTTCAGCTATTCTTTGTTGTGCAAATATCTTATTGTTCCATTGATTCTGAAACGTAATTTTGAAGGTTACATCAGTTTGGGTTGGAAGTTTAATTCTTTCAAATGCTTCATTCCAGACTCTTCTTCACTTGAGCACTGGTGTTGAAAGGTTTGTCAGCATTCTGATGAACTTTCTTTTACGGGTATTCTTTTTCTTTTTCTAACACCTTTTAATGTTTTGACCTTATGCTGAATTTCTGGGGTTTTGATTAGTATTTGTCTGGGTATAGATTTATTTTGGTTATGACTAATTTGAGTTCTATTTACCTCACTTGTCTGTGTGTAAGATCTTTTCCCATGCTCAGGAAATTTTCTGCTGCTACTTCTGCAAATCATTTTTTTTTTTTTTTTTATATATCATTTGTGTTGGCTCTTGGTTTTTCATTGACACCAGTTATTCTTCTGTCTTAGTTACTTTTTACTCGCTGGGACAAATACCCGACATTCAAAATGAAGGAAAGAAAGGTTTATTTAGCTCACAGTTCATGGAGGTTTCAGTCCATATTCAGCTGGCCGAAGGCTGAGTGGAGCAGGACAGAAGGCATCCAGTTCATGGTGGTGGAACAGCAACAAAATACTGACAGAGGCAGCCAACCAAACAAGGCAGCAGAGCGACAGCTACAGCTTGAGTCTCTCTCTCTCTATTACATTCAGGCTCTCCACCTTAGGATGTCCACCCTGGACCACACCAATAGCCTCAGCCTTACTCAGACCAATAATCCCATCGGGACTAAAACACAATCCCAGGGATCATGAATCATAGAAGCCACGCCCCATGATTGCATGAGGCTTTGGGGGGACAACTAGACATAAACTATAACATCTTCTAATACTTTTCTTTTCATATTCCTGCAGTTGTTGAATTTTTATTTCTTGATCCTTTGTTATTTTCAACTGATCCTTCTCTCCTTGGTCTGTAGTAGAGCTCTTGTCTTCAAAGTTTGAAAGGCTGCCTTCACTTTTGGGTCAAATAGTTTTGTCAGCTTTGCATAGAATGTGGATATCTGTTTGAATTCAATACATGCATTCTGTCTCTTTTTTATGTATATATCTTTTAATATTTTTTTCTGTATTTGGTACAGGGTCTCACTATGTAGCTCAGACTGATAGTGATCCCCCTGTTTCAGTTTCCCCAGTGCTGGAATTACAGGCATGCACCATTATGTCTGATTTCTGGGGTGGGACCAGCATGGCATCTGGTTCTAGGGATGGAACCTGATCCTTTCACTTGTTAGGCAGGTGCTCGGACTGCTGAGCTATCTCCTACAGTCCCTTTTCTATGTTGATCATGCACAGTTTTTATTGTTTTTCTGTCATCATCTTTAAAAAACAAAACAAAACAAAACTATCTCTACACTATATTGGCTGAGCATTTCCTTTATGAATGTTGAGGTTTTTATCTGAGAGATTATTTCAGATATGATTTCCTCTGTAGCTTCTTGGATTTTTTTTTTTTAAATTTTACTTGCTATCATTTCACAAATGTTAGCTATGTGTCTTCCATATTCTTCTGTCTTGTTGTCTCCTGAATTTATTCTGGGTGAACCGAAGGTTGCCTCTGTGTTTTGCCACTTGCTCTCGCAAATGTTTTTGTCTTGTTTTCTGTGTTGATCCTTGTAAAGTTTTGTAGCAGGTACCTATATCACTAGTGTCAATGTCTCTCTAGGAAAGACTGCATCTTGTAGGATGTCTTCTGTGTGTGGGAGATTCTTGGTTTATGTCTGTCCCAATATCTACCTTTGCAATTAACTAAGAGTCAGATGTTATCTGTTTGGATCAGTCCCCAGTCCTCTGGTGCTAGGATGTGGTAAGGTTATTATCCCCAGAATTTCCCTGTATTGTTATAACAGTGAGAACAACTGATTGAAATAGATATGATATCCTAGCTAAAGTAGTTTACTTAGCAATAACAATAGCACCTAGCACAGGTGAGACCCTGAAAAACTGTGATGACTATTAATTTTGTACCTTTATCCATGGGAGCAAAATCTACAATTATGTTACAAAACCAATCGTAAATTGGGAGTTTGTATGCAAAATGTTTTCCCTTGGCAGAGAGGTTTTACCCTGCGGGGAGAAATTGAAGAACAATAGTTTATAAAACAAACATAACTGAAAAGAAGGTAGAAGCAGGGTTTGAGGATGAAGGGCAATCATGCAAACTTTAGGAAACTAGAGAAGTAGATAGAAGAGAAAGAATGAAGGAGGAAGCAAGGCAGTAGCTGGACTGGTTTCTGGTTTTGGAGCATGAAATTAGTTCTCTTGGCTGGATTTCTCTCCAGCCTTTTAGAAAAGAGATAAGAAAGAAGAAATAAAAACAAGGACATTCCAGCTGTCTGTTCCTATGCTGTGTCTTTGTTTCCAAGCACCATGCTGGTTCACCTAACTGACTACCTGCTGGTGTATATTGCTGCTGTTGCTTTCAACAGTTTCACACTGTCAGTCCTACCTGCACCTCCTGTGCACCCTGACTAGTGGCCCTACTGTGTGACTGATGTTCCTGCCTGTCTCTGTGTCTCCCCATACCATGGACCCCAACGGTAAGCAAGGGAAAGGCTGGTCTCTGCTTTCTCACGCTGTTCTCCTGGATCTGAGTACTCATGATGGGAGACTTGACCCTAGCTTTCGTTCTTCACAGGAACACATAGAATATAAATATTACTTAGGGTGGTACACATACATTATAGAAAAATAGGCATCCGGGAGTGCTAAAGGAAAGAACACGGTGAACTCCTTATTTTTCTGTATTTTTTCCTCAACAAATGTTATAAGATAATAATTTTAAAAGATCTCCAGAATGATTAGCTTTATAAAGTATTATATTTGCTGACTTAAACTAATAATTGATTCGAGCATCATTTCTTAGAAGCTTGCACCCAGCTGATACACCAGCACATTGAAAATCATCTTCAGTGTCAGAGCACTTGACATAACATATTTGAAATGCGTCCTTATTCTACTCAGCTATCTGTTTACAGTAGACTTGTGTAAATTACGTAGTTCATCTCCATAACCTCAATAATAAGGAGATTTCAAGTTAGAACATACAGTCCTGTTTTTACAAGTGTCATTTAGAAACCAATTTATGAACCTTGTGATTTAGGCAATATTGGGGAACAGAATTCCCAGTGTTCTCAGAGGGATCCCAGTGAAAGAGGCCTTCTGTGGAACCATTCACCGGCTGCAGAGCTGCCTTTCACAGTTGCGCTGCAGTTGACCCTTGAGTCCTATTTTGAGTTACCAGATGAAAATAAGGTTCCCTTCAAGTGGTGGTTGCTAGGGCGACTGGTTCTGATGCCAAAGATGAGCACTCTACCTCCTTAGTATAATGCCTACTTTGTGAGCTAAATAAGGAGCTAAATTGTAGAGAAGGAAGTCGTATAAATGTGAAATATCAGGGGAGGAATAGAAGCCAGGCTATTGAAGATGTGGAATTGAGAAAAAAGAATTAGAGTCAGCACATTTTGGTAACTGCCTGGCATTTAGGACAAATGTGCTAATGTCCTGGACACTATATTTCTACCTGTCAGAGTGAAAAGTTTACTTTTATTCTTTTCCCCGCCTTTTTTTTTTTTTTTTTTTTCTGTTCGACAGTTAACTCTCAAATGATGATGGCATGGAGTGTGTCACTGATTTTTTTGAGAACATTGATACGCTCAAGTTTGGTTTACTGGGGCAAAACTTTCTTTTTGACATCAATATATGTTCTGACTGGGAGTTGAAAGAAATGGAAATAAGATTGTGTTACAATTACATAGCGATGTGTGTGCCAACTGCTTTTGGCTTGAATTTTCAAGCAGAAATATTGTGTGTCATTACATTTGTTTTATGCCATTTGAAAATGGGTAGTAGGTAGGGACAGTTATTTCTGGTGCCATTTCAGGTTGTGTTATGAACATACTGGTTTAACAGCACTGGATCCAGACAGTGCATTATTCTCTTACTAATAATAGCTTTGACCAAAATTGTACTTTCTTTCTCTCTCTCTCTTTCTTTCTTTCTTTCTTTCTTTCTTTCTTTCTTTCTTTCTTTCTCTCTCTCTCTCTCTCTCTCTCTCTCTCTCTCTTTCTTTCTTTCTTTCTTTCTTCTATGTTTTAGGGAAGAGTCTACAGGATGTTCAGGGCCTAACTACTAGTTCAGACTTGTAGTGATCCACCTGTTTACTGCCTCCCAAGAGCTGGGATTTCAGGTGCACGCCACCACGCTCAGTCTCAATTGCCATCTTAGCACGCCCAGGGAGCAGGGCCACGTGGCAGACCTGGGGATCAAACCCCTAACCCCTGGGCCTGCTTGCAGGTGCTTTAATCTTCTCAGCTCTTTGGTCAGCCCCTTGTAATTTTAATATGGTCATCATGTGATTGCAAGAATCCTTAGGGATGACCCTTTCTTCCTTGTATGCTTGGAGTAGCTGTTAGGAAGGGTGAGGTAATTACTCCTCTCTGGCACCTGTTCTATGCCAGGTGTGATACTTAGCTCCAAGGAGCTCACGGACTGATTGGGAAGACCGACCCAAAATCAAGTGATTACAGATACATATACCGCAAGCTATAATCAAGCTACAAAGTAGATGTTACAGGGATGCAGAGGAAGGAATATGTTTAAGGAATAAATCAGATTTGGCTTGCAGGATGCCGGGTGGCTTGCAGGACATGTGACAGTCACTGCATGCAGCACAGTCCCTTTCTTGGTTGTCAAAGTGGGTGCAGCCGGTCTGTTTCATTGTGTGCCTCTCTCCTTCCCTCTTGGAAAATCAGTGTGTGGATTACAGAAAATAATCCAGCTGGACAAGTTTCTTCACTACGGCTCCTGTGTACAAGATTCTACAAATGCTTGCCATGTGAATGTGAATATTTGTGACATTTTCTAAAATGATGACAAGGAGGATAATTCAGTGGGCTCGGCTAGGAACGGCTTCTGTAGGAAGGTGTCGACTCAGCAGTCCAAAGTGACCAAGAAAGTTGTGACTCCAAATAACTCCTTTCACCCTGGTTATAAAAGGGAAAGAATACCCTGCGTATCAACCCTTATGTTGTGGCGGAAATGTGACTAAGGTAGGAAAGGCACAGGAATCAGAGAAGGCTGGTTAAATATTGTTACGTTACTATGAAGGTATAAGAGACTAGGAAGTGACTGTAGGGACACAGCATAGAGAAATATTAAACTTTATGATATTAACTTATAAGCTGCCCATTTAGAGATAATTAAAGCCAAACCGATTCGAGAAAAGCAAGGGAAAGTAGGAAAGATAGGAACACAGATGGGAGAGCAGCAGGTATTGGGGCAAGCGAAGAGGGGAAAGGGGTGAGCGAACCAGGCAGGAGTGCGTGGAGAACTGGGGCCCGGGAGCGTGCTTACGTAGGAAGACAGCGTGAGGCGTAGGGGGCTGGTGAGGGTGCTGCCTGGGGCTCAGGGTGAGCAGAAGCAGCCGTGAAAGCGCACATTGGATTGGGCCATTCGGTCATTAGAAGCTTCGTGACCTTCCGATTCACGATGCACAATTTTGCAGAGGCATGTCGGAAAAGAAACGCCTACCAGCTCAGGGTTCTATGGGAGACCGAGAAGAAAAACAAGCAGAGTAATAGTGCCCTTGGAGGGCACTGTTAGAGGAAAGTTAAAATAATCCCACAAACAAAGGCAACCGTAATCACAGAATTGTAAGGTTACATTCAATGGGCTGTTTAAATTGTATCACCCTAGGCCAGGACTCCACCTAAGTTATTCCCAAGAAATGACTATTTTAATTGCTCATGTAAAACCCAGTTAGGAGCTGATAAGAGGAAATAAAATTAGCACCCCACTGATTTCATTTGGAGACATTAATACATCAATACTAGCTGGTGGTTCTAAGTCTCGACTTTCTGTCTTTCTCCAAAATCACTTATGTCACAATGAGTTCTCAATTTTGTTTTGTATTTTAGAGAAGGGTGCACAGGGTGCTTAGGGTCTCCCCCCACTATAGCGGTTGGTTCTCAATCTGTGGGTCGTGACCCCCGCGGGGGTCGAACAAATACATAATGCATATCAGGTATTTACATTCTGAATCATAACTGTAGCAAAATTACAGTTTTGAAGTAGCCACCAAAATTATTTTTTGGTTTGGGGTCACCGCAACATGAGGAACTGTATTGCTGGGTGACTGCATTAGAAACTTTGAGCATCACTGCACCACTAGATCAGACTGCTAGTGATCCGCCTGTTTACAGCCTCTCAACAGCTGTATTACAGGTGCACCTCCCCATGCCCCGTTTCAGTTGTCCTGTGAGCATACCCAAGGGCAGGGCCAGCACGGCAGGCCCTAGGGATCATACCCTGGTCCCCGTGCCTGCTTGCGGGTGCTTTAATCTGCTGAGCTATATGGCTGGCCCTGGGTTCGCAGTTTTGAAAGTAGAATTCCTAAAGAAAGACATAAACCTTGAGATGTTTTAGTTGTTGAATATGTCAGCACCCCGTGTTTTACTTTTATTTATTCTTGTCGCTGATTTTTGGAGAATATCGCCGAAGTTGAATGTTCAGTTTTAGTTTCTTACTTTGGGCCATTATACATAAGTGCCAGCTGCTTTTTCGCCAAGCAGAAACTAAGACAGCCCCATGCCAGGTTCCTTTAAAAGCTGCATAGTGACTAAGGCTATAGGGAGAAATCAAAAATTTTTGTTGTGTAAAATCTGGTTAATGACTTCCGGTGATTACTCGCCATCATGCTTTACAGTATATCATTTCCAAGAGAAGTGGTATCCAAGACATGCACAGCATCACTGGCCCTTGTACAGAGCATTCACGGGGTGGCCCTCAGAGTGGCTTGCAGGGGTGTGACCCGTGTGGCTGTCCAGGAGGTGTGGTCTTCAGAAACAGCACTGCGTGAAGAAAGTTATCTGGGATTCTGGTCTGGAGTGTGGCACAGTAACACACGCACACACATCCTCTTCCCTTTCCTGGCCCATCTTCTCATGGATTGAAAAATACAGAGACTTGGTGCAGCCAGCGGCCCTTGAAACCAAAGCCCTGTTCCCTGGAAGGAGTCCTGGGCCCTGGTGCCCACTTGGGCCCAGATGACCTGCGTAGTCGTCTGTCCGTGAATCAGTCAAGCTGCCCGTGGATCATTGGCTCGTGAATCGTGCTGTCCCGATTGCCTCCTACGGTGGCTTTGGGAGCCCACGGAGTGAACACCTGTGCCGACCATCTGACAGAAGCCTGTGTCACCGGGCTGCCCTCTCTTCCAGGACAGGTGCTAGCAAGGTGATCGAAGGCATCCGTGACCCCTGTCGAGAGATGGTAGCTCATCAGCCAGTCTGTCTGGCCTGACCTTAGTGCTGTTCAACAAGGACATTATATTCCTGCAAGGCTCAACATTCCATTTCTCATTTTCTTTCTGCTTTTAAACCTAAGTACAAGAACTAACAGACATTTATGTTATGTAAAATGGTGCTGCCATTTTGGCCCATTTCCTTCAAATTTAAGCAAATTTGAAGTGTACAGATGCTGCCCAGAGCCCCACCTCCGAGACCTTGGTGCCCCTTTTCCTTCCACCAATGTGATCATTGGGTCCCACTTTATCCAGTCCACACATGCATGTTTCTGTACTTCTGTTACTCAGGAATTTTCCCCTAAACTGCCTGGAGGAAGTAAAAGGTGTGTGTTATACAGGTGCTTCGGTACCCTTGTTTGGAGGCTGTCTGTAACTTACATAAGATTTTGTTTCATTCAAATATAATGCTTTTAGGAGCCGGCCAGACAGCTCAGAAGACTAAAGCGCCTGCTTAGGCAGAGTGCAGTGGCAGGGGTTCGATCCCCAATGCCCCTTGCTGGCCCTGCTTGTGTGGCATACTGAGACCACAGCTGAGACTGGGCATGGTGGAGTGTGGCTGTAATCTCAGAGCTTTCGAGGCTGAAAACAGGAGAACTGTTAGAGCCCAATCTGTATAGTGAGAGCCTGTACACCCTATACTAAATATATAAAAATAAAAAAAAAATACTGTTACACAGTGTTTAGAAAACCCTGGTATGTTAAAATGTTCACTTAAAAGAGAGATGATAGATAGATAGATAGATAGATAGATAGATAGATAAATAGATAGATAGATAGATAGATAGATAGATAGATAGATACATAGCTGGAGATTTTAAAAATAGAGCCATACTTGGATTTGCAGTCAGAAACATATACACATAACAAGGACACCCTCAGCATCTTAAATATGCACACTGAATTTATTTTTTTTTTCAGTGACTCAATAAGTACATCTATCGCATGAACAACAAAGACATGCCCATAGATGGAAAGGCGCTAATTTCAACCCTGCACATGACAGGTGCTTCGGTACCAGTATTGCACTTGTGAGGTCCAGAAATCTTCCCACCTTCTCATCCCTCCTGAGTACCGAGGATGACAGATGTGCGCCTCTCTGGTGGCCCTGGCTTTAGTGTTGTGCTTTTGTTACACACACTCTACCCCTTGAAACAACTGCAGAGAACATGGATCCCAGCCTAGTAAAAGGTTGCATTAGTAAAAGGTTGCATTAACTGGTCCCTTTGGGGGTTCCTTTCTGCCGCCGATCTTCCTTCCTGGTTATGCATTTCTGGGTACTGCCTGCCCCGTGGAGGGAGCAGACGGGACGCAAAGGGAATTCCACCAGCATCTTCTGTAGACTTGGGGGAAAGATCAGGAAGACCATGAGTGACAAAGAAGTTGTGATGTGAAAGACAAAAAGATTAAAACAATGAGTCCAAGTTTTCATACATGGCTGAGTTACTGCAGTTTGACCCTGATGCCTGCATTCCGAAGCACGTTGTTAGTAACAGCTCTTCCCTGTTTTACGAAATGGATTGCTTTCTTGCAGTTTTACTCAGGTACAATCAGCAAGTAAATATGTTGACCCGGCCGAGTAAAACACACTCTATGCATATTTCAAAATATAAACTTGTTCTCTTTAAATATTCACAATTTTTATGGAAGACCTTCTTGATTCAAGAAAATACTTTGAAGACAATAGCTGCTTTCAAGCAAGTTTCTACTTGACAAGTAATCAGGCATTGTTTTTAAGCAAAAAAATCTTTTTCAACATGTAAAACTCAGATATATAAAGCATCACTAAAATGAGTTCATTTACCTATTTTTGTTTTCGGTTATATTTGAACATTGCAATTTTTAGGCAATGTTCAAACAGATGTCTCTGTAGAGCAGTGGTTCTCAAGGTTTCTAATGCTGTGATCCTGCAATACAGTTCCTCACGTTGTGGTGACCCTAAATCAAAAAGTAATCTTGGTGGCTACTTCAAAACTGTAATGCCAAATAATTAACATTTTCCAATGGCTTTAGCCGACCCCTGTGTTTTGGTCGTTCGACTCCCGCTGAGGTCGAGACCCACAGGTTGAGAACCGCTGCTATAGAGGAAGAAGCACAAATATTCGATAAAACTTGAAAATATTCAGCCATTTTTCCTGTAAGAGTTATTGTTACAAAAGCCAAAACAAGTTACCAATAACACAATGCCATCACTGAAGAGTGTCTTGATTGTTTACTGCAAGTCCCAGAAGGCAAATATTATTTTGCCTGACATACAGGTACGGTGAGCTTTTAGAAAACTAGAGGTAAAATGGCACAAGAATGGCCAAAAGTCTCAGTCAGTTATTAAAACAGACACCGAGTCAGACCTTTGAAATTTTAAGTTCATTTCTAAGGAGTAGCTTTTGAGAAGGGAAAGAAAATAATTGCATTGGTTTTCCTTTGTTGTATGCAATAGACATTTCTCTGGTCACTTGAACCTGCACCCATCCTCCAAACAGCAATGATGAAACATGTGATCGTGGTTCAATGCTGACAAATGGTCATTCAGAGATTTTCCAACTGTGCCAGTCCCGAAAGGGATTTAAACAATTCCTTTATCCCTGTCAGCTGAATAAAACCTCTCTCATCTCTGAGTGGACCTCAAAAATTAACACTCTTTGTCAGTTATTATTATTTTTACTGCGAAAGTTCCATTATCCTACTGGCCTCCTTATGCCATCGCATTATTAGAAATCTGCACAATTCCTCACTTCGTTGTGAGCAATAGAAAACTCAAAGTTAATGAGCAAATGATTGTCGATGAAAGAATTCCTAATGCAATGAATTGAAGTTATATTTAACATGAGTCTTTTGACCACATGGTTTTCATTCTTAGCCACTTTATAATGAGATAAAATGACTCATTTGAACTTGATTAATTTGAAAATTAATTTAATTTTGATTAGGCTTAAGTACTTTTATCTGAAAGTACACCTCACTGATTGCACTGTTGGATTAAACTTCTGTGGGTGAAATAGTTATAGCTCCTTATTTCTACCTTTTTTTGTTTAAAAAGGGAATAAGAATTAGATCCATTTCACAGGGATGTTTAAGGATTAAATCAGATTATTTCTCAAAGTACTTAAAACAGCATAGAGTGAACGGTTAATAGATGCAAGGGCTAAAATCAACTATGTTAGTAATCAGAGCAATCATATTTTGGTATATTTCTATCATGTTCAGGAATTATTACTATCATTTCAGTTCCTCAAGTACATATACCTCATACAGTAATAAGTAGCAAAAGGGGGTGAGAATCCCATGCTGTCTCCTTTCAGGGTGCAGGTTCCCAGTATATCCCAAAAGCAAAAGACCTACAGAATTGTTTAAAGGTTTATTCCAAATTCTTCAAACAAAAATTGCCACGTACCACTCCATCCTTGTTGTCACTGCCGTACCATGAGCTCATTCAACTTTTGGCCACTCAGTTTAAGATTTTGCTGATCAGAAAGAGGGTTTTGTCCTAGGACAGTATAAGATTCTGTGACTTTCAAGCATTGTGCCAGTTGCTCAGTGTGTCACGATTAATTTTACTCACAACAGGGAAATCTGCAAGAAGAGACTGAAGTTTTCAAGACACTTTTTACTCTATAATTTCTGGCAGGTACAAGATTCTGCCAAAACAGCATCTCATCCAAGGCCCTACAGGAGAGAAAGGATCTGCAACCTGCCCTCTAGGAACTTTGCCCAAAGATACAGATAAAAGATCTTCAGGAAATAATGCTCGGGGAATGTTTTCTATGTAAATCACCGTGGTCAGCAGGCTGAAAGACTGAGAATGTCTGGCTATGCAGGTCTGCACCTCAACCAAATCTCTAAGGAGGAATTTTCCCAAACTTTACTAACCAGATAGAAATAAAATGTTACTGTCTAGAATTACCAGATGTCCAGTAGACTCAAGGACAAATCACATTGCTTCTTTCTTATATCATCTGACTACATTACAACGTTACTCCATGCATTCATAGTTTTCATTCAATATCTATCTGTCTGCCTGTCTGTCTGTCTATATCTATCTATCGATCTATCTATCTATCTATCGATCTATCTATCTATCTACCTATCTATCTATCTATCTATCTATCTATCTAGATGTATGTATGTATATTCAATGTAATTAGTATAGGTCTACAGGGTCTCACTACATAGACTCATGCTGATCCTCCCATTTTCAGCCTCCCAAGCACTGGAATTATCGGAGCACACCACCATGCTCAGTCTCAATCGCCTTCTCAGTGCACCCCAGGGGCAGGGCCAGCACCAGCACGGCATACCGGGGATTGAACTCCGGTCCCGGCACCTGCCTAAGCAGGCACTTTAGTCCGCTGAGCTATCTGAGTGGCCCACTTCATTCATTTTAGACATGCAACAGATTTTCTGAGCAGGCCTTTCATACGAAAAACATAATTTCTAGTACTTTCAGTTACTAAAATGACCCTGAAGAGTTTAATAAAATAGGATTCTGTGAACTTTGTAGAAATTGCTGCTTGTTAAATACTGACTAAGGGTGAAGTAATGTTTAATGAAATTATTATATTGGTGAAAATTTACCAAAGCAAGTAGCCAGTTTCTATACAGTTGAACATGGAAAGGTTAGCTGAAACTTGTACATTTAAGGTTTTTACTCCAATTCAAGACCCCTTAAGAAGACTCTACTTCTCTTAATCTCTAAAATATTGCTTTCTGCCTGCAAGCAGGCATAGTGCCTAGGGTTCAATCGCTGGGCCTGTCTTGCCAGCCCCGGGGTACACTGAGACAATTGAAACTGGGCATGGGGGCTCACACCTGTAATTTCAGCTCTTGGGAAGCTGTAAACAGGCAGATCACTAGGAGTCTGATCTTGTAGTGAGACCCTGAACACCCTGTAGCCCCTTCCCTAAAAATACAAACAAACAAACAAACAAATGAAACAAAGAAAGAAAAGAAAAATTAAAAAAAATAAAATATTCCTTTAGACCATTTTCTGTTCTGCAAACCAAGTACCAAATATACTCATTTTTGCAGGGAAAATACTATCACAGAATTAATAACAAATTTTATAATTTTGTAAATTGCAAGGTCTATAGCTGGCTATTATGTTTGTCAAGCGAAATCATATTGTTCACTTTTTAATGTCATATAACACCACGCATCACTACTGCAGAGACAAGTTAATTTTTTTTTTTTTGGCACATTACAATTATAGAACACAGTAATTCAAATCAAATACAAATTATTTGCTTGACCAGAAGTCTTAATTTATAGGGAACATCATGGAATTCCCTTTCAAAGGAATCTTAACATGTATAAATAAATGTTTTGTCCATAGAGATCCACCTTGAGGTGAAGCAGAGCCAACACAACGTCCTAAGCTCTCCTTAGCAATGCGGAAGGCTGCTTAGGTAGGAGTCAGGTACAGTCAGCAACTCACGTAGCTGACCAGGGAGGTGGGCAAGAATGTTCTGGAATGATTGGCTAAGATTAAGGAAATACAGGTTTCTTTTTCTGTTCTACTGGAGGAGTACATGAAAAGGCCCAAGAGAGAGGTAATCTTTTTCAAGTGATAAAAATGTATTAAATTCTTGGAATGGTGCAATAGACAGGGTTCAAGAAGAAGAAGAAGTGGCTTCGAGCTTCCAGGAGCAGAAATTCCTTTGCTTGGTTCCGCTCTCCATGGAAAGTGGTTAAGGCCGTGATGCGGGGACCTCACACCCCCAGAGCTGTTCTCCCGGGTCCTCCGCGGGTGCCCGTTCTCACAGAGCGCTGACACGCAAGCATCCGATCTCATTCTCCACAATCACGTTTTTCTAGCCTTCCTTGCCATTGAAAATTAATGCAACTTTGCAGCCTGTATTCATGCTGTAAGGCTACAGTTCAGGCAGATCCCAGTGCAAAGAAGTTTGCGTATCTTACCTGGCCAAGCGTCTACTCTTTCCCCTTCCTTGGAGTGAGTCTTGGTTCGCTCTAAAGCTCTTCCTCGTCCTGTCTCTGCCACCCTCGAGCACCGTAGGCCCTACTGCAGCTCCTTTCTTCACTCTTCTACCTGGATCGCTCCTCCGCATTCCCACCTCTGCGCAGCCTCAGATTGCGCCCTTAGGAACCCATCCGTTGGTGTCGCCTGCCTGTCAGAGCTCCGCCTTGGCTCCACACACCCCGCACACAGAGGCCAAGCCCCACACTTGTCCAGGGCAGGGGCAGCTGCCCTCTTCCCATCTGCTGTGCCCTGAGATCTCAACTCCATTGCAGGGATGCCAAAGTCTCATAGCACCCTGCACTCCTCAGTGTCCGCCTTGGTCCATGGTGTCCCTTATTACTTTTTGTCATGGTTTGGGGTTTTGCAAGGGGAATGGTACAATACAGTACACATTTTGTAAGATTATTTTATAACGAATCACCCAAAGAATCATGTACAAAACCTGCAGGAAATCTGTCCACAGAATGACGAGCAAAACCCCCAGCTGAGCGCTAGGATCCTGTTGTCCCGCATGAGTCCAGATGAAAACCCAGAGCCTGGAACAATGCCTCTCACAAGTCCATCTGGAGGCCGAGAGCCCACAACAAAGTCTCAGGCAGGCCCGCTGCGTGCATCTACACTGGGAAGGCCCAAAGGTCAGTGGTGGAAGCTGGAAACTCTGTGCTAGCAGGATGAAGGATCTGCACTGGAGCCAGGAAGCAAAGTTCAAAGTAAGCGCTAGAGTTCCCCCAAAGGTAGCTAGGCTGTCCTCAGGGACAGTGAGGTCTTGAGCTCTTCCCATGACGAGGAAAGCCGACTTCCCATCACGAAAGCCACCGTGTTAAGCCTCTCCAGGAGACTGAGTGGTGCACACCTCTCCTCCGAGCCAGCAAGCCCTGCCCGAAGTGAGGACTAGAGCTCCCCCAAAGTAGGCCACAGCCACCCTCGGCAAGGAGCAGCGGCAGAGCTCCTTCTGGGACAAGAACAGCCAAGGTCAACGGTAAAGCCAGCCTGACAAGGTCACCCAGCACAATAGCCTAAGAGAGTCAGCAGCTCCCGGAAGCTTCCCGAGCAGACTCTCCTTCCGCTTCGGTGTCTCACGCTGCTGGCCACAGTGCTCCCGGGGGCCGCCCACACCCAGCACCGCGCTGCCTCCGTCCCGCTGCGTAAACCAAGCTGACCACCAGCCAGCGCCCCACCACGCTTGCCAGCTCTGGTGTCACCTTCTGTAGGCACCAAACAGCTGCCCCCTCGCCCGCCTTGTCCTGGACTTCGCGGACCTCTGCTCTTTCGTGCCGCTTTGTGATTATTTGTTGATTTCTGTTTCCCCCAGGAGACTGTAAAGTTTTGAGGGCTGCTAAGAACAATGTCATGCCAATCCAACAAAACCGTGGAGCTGAAAATAGCTTGTTAAATGATTCCTTTAAAAATATTTTATTTGGCCAGAACCATAGGCTTAAATCCTTATGAAGAAAGCTTTGCAAGGAATCGGCCCGGTCCAGAAAGCGGCAAGTTCAGGTGGCTTCGATCTCCCACCTGACAGCATTTTTAGGTGTCTCTTCACTGGGTCTGAATGTAAAACTATATTGTCTTAATTAACTAATTAATTAATTTTGGGCGGTACCAGGAATCAATCTCAGGACCTTGCGTTTCCTGCATCCTCAACCCCTATAATTTTTTTTAGAAGTGACTTAAATCCAAAATGCATTTGGAAGAGAAAAAAAAAATGTTTACTGAAAGTGTTAATGTTCAAGGAAATACAAAATATGTTTGATTGTCATAATTAGGTTTTTCAGGAAATCCTCTCCTATTTTCTTTTTCTGAATGTATATAATATAAATCGATATAAATCTGTCTTCCTATGCTTATGGAGTGGTAGTAGAAGCATATTATTTTTGAAATACGGTATTCTAAAATCCATAAAGACCAAATGGAAGTATTTGCATGTTCATGATCTTAAGCATATTAAATACTATGTTCCCCACATACCTGCCTTAGATCTTTGTAAATTACCTTTTCGAAAATGACCCAGGGAGAACTCTGCAGAACTGCATGCAGAGGGTGTGTAATAAATTCCTTTAGGAAATTAGCATCATGATTGTCTCTATTGAGTATAATATTAAAAGTTGAAAAGAAATAAGATCAGCTGCAGAATGAGATGCGCTGACCACAGTGTCGTCACTTCAGTGGCTGTTTCCCGGTGAGAAAGGGGCGTGAACGCCTAGCTTCTAGGCGTCTGCTCTTATGCTTTGAAAATTTCGTCTCAGTTCTTCTGAAAAATAATTCTATGATGAAAAGTTATTTCCGTTCCTCTTTGCTCAAAATTACCATTCTGCAAAATGTCATTTTGAACATGGAATGCTATTATTTGATCTTTATATAACTTGGTAATACTATACTGATGATGCTATCTTTCCTTTTGTCCTGCTCTATGTCAAATTTATTGCATTTAAAAGATGGTTATAATGCTATTGCATTGCGTATATGAGTGATTAAGAAAGGATGATACACTTATAAATTTTACCATATACACACACAGTTCAGAAAGGAGAGGTGCCCTGCTGTCCACACAGTAGCTTAGCCTACCTGGGCAGTTATTTGAGGATTGGTTTTTTTCATATCTTTACTCCAAATAAATTGAACCAAGTGTGCTTTATAATAATTTTTCCCTGCCTTTCTACCTTTCTGCTTGCTTTATGTCTTCTTTTTTATTTTTATTCATTTTAATGAGGAATAAAGATACAAATAGCAATGAAATAGTTTCAAAACAAGTTAGTTGGATGGTTACCATAATGAATACAATGTGTATTGTTGTTTTCACAGTACTTAATCAGAGGACATGCCTTCTAACTAATGTGCTTTTCTTCACGTTTTTTTTTTTTTTTTCTGCAGAACTGGGGATTGAACTCAGGCCCTTGCTCATGCCAGGCAAGCAGTCATTCTATTGAGCTATCTCCCCAGCCCCTCTCTTGGTTTTTGAGCCCATGTCCTGTCCATACCCTTCTCCTAAACCCCTTAGGCAGGTGGTGGCTTTCTTAACCCTTGCATCTTGGAGTATCCTAGCAACCACGACTCACTGTGGTCCAGAGCTCTGGACCAGTAGAATTTACATGAGTGAGTCATCATTAGGACTCAGTGGAAGCTAACATTGCACTACAGATATCTTCATGGTGAACTCGTTTACTACATTTTTCAATGTTTCTAACTAGGGTAGGATGGTCAAATTTTGCTAAGAACTAGACAGTAGATTTGCCTCTACAAAGTAAAAAAAAAAAAAAAAAAAGTCATTTCCTTGTAAACACTCTATGCTCTCTTAAAAGATGGACACCTTCAGGTCAAAATACTGAAGTGTCTTTAATGTGACTATTCTTAGGCCTATGCCTACAGAATCAGATATGATTTGAACCCAAAAGACTTGTAGGACTCTATACTTTGATTATTTTAATCTTGGATTTACTTAATTTTTATAATTTAGGAAAACATAATTCCATGAAATTGATGATCAAATTAAGGCTATGAAATTATTTTTTAATGGCTGACTTATCAAAAATTGAGTTATATGAAAATTTTTAATCAAAATAGGTAATATCCATTAAAATTTAGTTAAAATTAAAGTGGCTGTATGGATTGATTCAAATAAGTATTGGGCAAAGGTTTAAAGCTTGGTTAATTTAGGTTACAATTTTGGCTAAATGAGGCAGAAGACCTAAGAAATACTAACCAATATAAAAAATAAACTTAGTTAAAGTGCTATGCCTTGTGTAGTTGTATTTTTCTTTTTTTGTGTGAATTATTGAGTGATTCAAAACACAGGCACCTAAGTTGCTGTGCATGGTGTTTTCACAGCTGTTTATAGCAGCTCCATTTGTCGTAGCTAAATCTTTTTTTTTTTTTTTTTTTTTGTCTTTTTGAGACAGGGTCTCGCTATGCAGTTGAGGCTGGCCTTGAGCTCACTTTTGTAGCCCAGGCTGGTCTCGAACTCGCACCAATCCTCCTGCCTCAGCCTCCCGAGTGCTGGGATTACAGGCATGAGCCACCACGCCCGGCTTGTCGTAGCTAAATCTTGAAAACCACCCAAATGCCGATTAACTGAGAAATGGATTTTTTAAAAAGTATGGTATTTTTATACATTGGAGCATTACTCAGCTATAAAAAACAAAGATAAACTCAAAGCTTATATAGGTAAATGGATACAACTAGAGACCATAATGGTAAGTGAAATAAATCAGACCTGTATATGTAAACATTGTATTGTGTAACTAGTGTAAGAACTTGAAGGAATAAATATAATCTGAAGAGTACAGTAGATAAAAGGGCAGGAATCTGTTCAAAGGGAAGGAAAAACTGGGATGAGGAAAAGAACAAAAGAAAAAAAGGGGAATATGTATATATATATATAATACACACATGTATACACACATACACACACAGAGGATCACTTGGATAAGTGTACTGCTGATTTCTGCTGATCTATTGAAAGAAGAAGCTAATCCTTAAACTTTTCTTTTTCTTTTTTTCCAATTTTACATGCTTATATCTGGTAATCTAAACAACTGATTTGAAGGTAATAGTATGTAATACAGGAAAAATAACAAAACCCATGAGTGCCTGATTAGCCATTATAAATCTAGCTACTGTCTCTTTTTAAAGCAGAGGCATAAGGGCTGGCCAAATAGCTCCGCAGATTTAAGGTCCTGCAAGTAGGCACAGGGGCCAGGGGTTTGATTCCCCAGCCTCCAGTGCTGACCCCACCATGAGTACGCTCAGATGGCAATTGAGACTGGGCATGGTGGCTTGCACCTGCCATCCCAGCTCTTGGGAGGTAGTAAACAAGCAGATCACTATGTGTCTGATCTAGTTGTGAGACCCTGAACAGCTTGTAGACCCTTTGGTAAAATACAGCCAACCAATCAATCAATCAATCAATAAAGCAGAGGCATAAGCACAGCCTCCCTAAAAGTGTGACATGGACAGGCTATTTTTATGTAAGTTAAAGATAGTCCAATAAATTTAATCTTATAAAATACTTTGGTACAGTGGAAATGCAAAAGACCAAAAAGTTATAAATCCCTCATCTGCTAGCCATTTGCTGGCGCTTTTTCTGTCCTGGAAGGTTCCAGTATACCATCTAGAGGGTGGGATACAGTAGAGCTACTGGTCTTCTGCAATTTGCTTTGCCAGGAGAGTGACAGGACTGACACCTGAACAAATGCGGTCACGACCATAAATGAATGGATGTGTATCAGACTCTAGAGAAGTGCAGCACCTCACTCTGCCCCTGGCCCTTTATGGGTCCTACAGCACATCGTACAGATGGTGTAATACCATCATAGAAATCCATATCTTGGTCATTGAAAGCTGTGAGCAAAAACGTGAGTGTAAGTATTAGTATCACAAAGCTTTTCTGCTGGAGGGTTAAGAATGTAAGTTAACAGACCGACAATTGGAGAAAAAGAAGGGCTCTATGGATAGCCAATATTTTGGACCTAGCCCTTCAAGGCCAATAAAGACTCAGGATATAAGAGAACCTGTGCTGTAATATCCTATAACTCAGAGGTGTCCCAAATTTCCTGGTCAAGGATATTATGGGACCTCAGAGGAAAGGGATGAATGAACTGCAGTGCGTCTGAGAGTCACCCAGAGAAAAACATTCTCTCAGGCTTTCACAGAAAGCAAAATGGCCAAGCAATGGCTGTGACTCGTCCCCAAGGCTGACACTAACAACAGTTCTACAAAGTACTGTCTATGGTCTCAAACTTAATCCTGAGGGGATTTGACCCTGGAAGATACAGAAAAAAAAAAAAAAAAAAAAAAAAAAAAAAAAAAA